>RHLO01000759.1:0-56801 GCA_003719415.1 Aspergillus olivimuriae
GAGGAAAGGGGGAGGGTAGTGGTGAGCTGCAGACTGGTTGCTCTGTCGGTCCGGTCGACGATGGAAATTCGGAGCACAAATTGGCACTTCAACTCGGCCCGGACGGGACTAGCGTGGTGGCCGCTGTAGCCACGTGCCCGGGCGGTGAGCCACGCAAAAGCGGCGAGGGCTGCTTTTATCTCCCGAACTTTTTTTTTCCATCGACCATTTTTCTCGTCCGCTGTCTTCTCGAACAGTTCTCGACATCCCTGCGTGAAATTTCCCGAAGGACCGTCGGATATTCTCTCACAATGGCCGAAACCCAAATAACAAGCGCCGCTTCTGGCGCCGCCGGCGCCACCAAGCCCAAGCCCGAGAGACTGTACGTCCACCCTGCTGAGCGAATCTATATCGGCATCGTCCCCTCACAGACAGAAGAGAACAAACATTCTGAAAGAGCGCCTGATGCTAACCACCTTCCAGCCCCGTCACCGTTTCCAAGCCCACCCCTTACACCTTCGATCTCGGCCACCTCCTCGCCAACGACCCCAACCCGCTCGAACTCTCCCCTTCCACGCCGCTGAACGACTCGCTCCGCTCCACCGCCAGAGACGGCGCTCAAGCCCTCCTCAACCAGCTCCTGACCACCTGCCCCATCACCTCCTCGCCGCAAGGCGTGCTCCTCTCCCTCCCCGCACCGACCACCGTCCTGCCGCGGCACAAGCCCCTGCCCACGCCCAAGCCGCCGACCAAGTGGGAGCTGTTCGCGCGCAAGAAGGGTATCGGCAAATACAACACCCGGCCCGGTGCCGCCCTGGCTGACAAGGAGCGTCGCAAGAAGCTCGTGTACGACGAGGAGAAGGGCGAGTGGGTGCCCCGCTGGGGATACAAGGGTAAGAACAAGAACGACGACGAGTGGCTGGTGGAGGTGCCCGAGAAGGACTGGAAGAAGGAAGAAGAGGCCGCCATGCAGGGTAGCTCCATCCGTGGGATGTCGCGCGCGGAGCGCAAGCAGCGCATCAAGCGGAATGAGCGAAAGATGCGTTCCAACGAGCGGCAATCGCGAAAGTCATGAAGACGGGGACGGGGACGGTAAAGGTGTTCACGGGGGAGGACGAGGAAATGAAAGAAGAAAGAGGACGATCGTCAATGAGCGCTTTGCAGTTGAGTTGTGGTTCATTCGTCCGGTCCCAGGGGTCGGCTTTTGGCTGTTTCTTTTCCGTGTTTGTCTGTCTGTACTCTGGGCTTCTCGGGCGTTCGGGTTGGAGTCGCCGGTCTTTTGATTCAACGGGTTGCCTGCCATCGGGGACTCTTTTTTCTCCCTCCGTGTGAGGGCGGCCACTGAAAAAGCATGATTCACTCTACGTTGTCGTTTCCCCCCTCAGGATCGAGGGTCTCTCTGTACATGGTCATTATGTCGTTGTCATTGCATCTTCGGACGAGACTCTTGTGGGGTCGACGTCGAGACTCCATTTACTCTGAATCACTCAGCACAGGGTGATGTTCCAATTTATGTATGACTATTCGCCTGCCTAATTTACAATTATGTACCAAGAAGACACTCAAACAGATGCACAAAAGCACAAGACCAGGCTGGACAACATCGCGAACAAGAAACGCGCTGAACAGAGCACGATGGGGAATCAATAGAGGAATAAGTAGAAACCGTAGCGAAAAGATAAAAAAAAAAAAAACATTTGTGCAAGAAGACCGACAACACAAACCAGCGAAAGGGAAACAGAGAGGAACATCCAAAACCCCTGCTGTACAACAATGAGATTATAAAGAACGTGTGACAAAGTCAACCGACTCCAGAGGCGCCACATATGCATGCATTTGGGCAAATATCAGGGCACAGTGAAAAGGCCCGAGCAAAGCGACAAAAACGAGGGTCTGAAAAGAGGACAGCTCAAATAAATGACAAGAATAGGAGATTGGAGGAGATGGCAAGTATTTCAGGCAAGATACGATCGTGATAGAGATGCCCAAATGCGGATCCAGTCCGGGACTTTCAGCCTTGAGGGAAGGTGAAAAGCGACGAGCCAAAAGGAAGAACAGAAACGAAACGATATGGGAGAACATATGTCATGGCCAAGTCATCGAAGTCCTGCAATGGACTCCTCGGGCCGTTAGATATGTCCTGTATGTGAAGAAGAGAAGAGTAGAGCTGCGTTTGAAGACAAATTTAGATCTGAATAGGAGATAGCGGGGGGCCGAGTTCAGGAAGTTGTGAAATACTCCTGGTATGTGTTGTTTCGATATTCTTCGGCTTCTGCTTGCGAGGCTTGCTGGTCGCCGTGTTCGGGGCTGGGACCGTGACCGACTTTGGGATCGCTGCTGGTGCCGGTGGTGCTGGTGCAGGTGTGGGCATCTTAGCCGTCTCCGGACGAGCTGGTTCGTCCTCGATCGCAGCTTGACTGCTGCCAGAAGAAGACACGGCTCTGTCATCAAGACTCGACGCCTTCTGTGGGCTGTTCGCCCTTTCGCGGGCCGCCTGTTCTTTCTCATCCATCTCCTTCTCAACCTGGAGGAACTCCTTTTCTGTCCAGCAGCCTTGCCAGCAGTTCTTCCAGTCGCAGACGAGGAAATGGAAACAGAAAGCATCAATCTTCATGCAGGGCTGGAAGCAGATGCAGAGGTTGCGATAGTCCATCTTGTTCTGGTCAACATACGAGTGTAGCAAATTGAGATGGCAGGTGATGGCGAAGAGCAGGTAGTAGTGATAGGGCGGCAACTTGGACAGCTCATCCTTGAGCATTTGCGGAGCCGTTGTTGCGCCCTCACATTTCTCGGCAATCATGGCTTGGGTCTCCTTCGGGAAGAGCTCATCTGGGAGCTCCCGAAGCCAAGCTTTGAACATGGATCCGATCGTGTTGATATCATAGAGGTTGGGCTCGTCAAACAAATTGATATCAAACTCTGGAATTATGGTAAGACACGCCGCCAAGGGTCTGTATAGCTGGAGAAGGCAGCTTACCAGAATCAAAGCGCCGCTGCCAATGCTTTACCTCCTTCCCACTCCCCGGGACCCGATAGAGCCCCTCTTCTTCGCAGCCCTTAAAATTGAGGTAGCTGATGTAACATTAGTCACCTGTGCGCGGACCGATACAGTCAAAGGTGGCGGACGTACTCTATGCAGCGATACGGCAGGGCCGGCATCCAGAACTCCGTCTTGTCCCGACAATCTTCCAGTCGCTTGGCGATTCGGGTGCGGCGGGCTTGCTCAATCAGGGGTAAGTTGATCACGGAACAAATATAGTTGTCATCGCTGAGAAACTCGCGTTCATTCGTGCTGCCGCTCCGGGTGATCTTCCCAAAGAAACCCTTGCCGGCCTTTCCAAGTCGGTCTGCAGCTCCACTGGACGATTGCTTCAGATTGTTGAACAGGGCGGCCGACGCACCCGACACCTGACTCAGGGATGCCGATGGGACCATCGACCCGCCATATCTATCTTTCCGGACAGGGCCACCAAACTCCGAAGGGCGGTCGGCGCCATACGTACGAGTCACGGGGGTTGTCGCCAGCTTGGGGCCTCGCTCTTGACGAGAGGATGTCGGCTTCGGGGGGTCCTGCATTTCCCGCTTGGTGTTCTCTTCGAGCCTCATGAGACTAGTGGACGGTCGCCGATTTGCGATTCTACTGGCAGAAGAATCGTCGAGTCTTATGGAGCGAGACCGGGAGAGAAGATTGGCGAATCGCGCTTTGTTCTTTTTGGGCTGGCCAGCCTCCTCGATACCAACCTTCTTGATCTGCGATGGCGGCGGATTTTTATCTTCAGGGGCTTCGTCGACTACCGAGAACCCGTTAGCCACAAGAATAAACATTCGAAAGAGGGGGTGGAAGTCGTCGCTTACGGTTCTCCTGTTGTGCCGCTCGCTCGATCACGCCCGGTAGATCTGGGGTGGATTCGTACAGCTTCGGCACGGTGGTGGTTCTCCGATCCCTTGAACTGCCGCGGCTTTTCGGCTTTTCCAAGGAATTCGCAGAGCTATCGGACCATTGAGATTTGTGCGACGTCTTGGGTGCTTTGAGGCCGGCGAAGAAAGAACGCGACGGGTCGCGACTATGTTTGGGCGAGTTTTTGGGGGAGGGAGGATATTGTGGAATGGCCGTGAAACCGGGCGTAGGGGGTTCGGCGACGAGACCAGGGGAGACTGGAATGGTATCGCTATCCGACTTATTGTGGGATTCTTGTGTGACGGGTCGAATGGTGGCACCTTTGAAAAAAGGCGAACTCGACGGAGACTTAGGGGAACGGGGTGTCAGGGGACTCGCCCCATCTGAGCTTTGGGCACCGGGCGTTAGTGGAGACGAGATCTTCGCAGTTGTCTGCAGGGTGGAAGTGCTGAGATCTAAATTGGGAATGATGGACTGTCTCGACGGCATTTTCAAGGCTCAACGTGGACTGATTGTCGCCCTCAACGCGGGTGCGAACAATCGTCAGGGGTTCGGAGGCGGAATCGACAAATGCTGGTCGCGTGCTAGCACGTCGCGCTTGACCACAGCGACTCAGATCGGCCTTGCCACGAGGAGAATTGGGTCAGCAACAGATGGTGGATTTTGCATGTGAGTGGTCTTTTTTTTTTTTTTTTTTTGGACGTCTGGAATCGGCTAATGGTGAGACATTGAGTTTTTCTAGAACTTACAGTTGGCTGTTGAAAGAGGATACCGGTTCTTGTCTCAGCCCGAGACGATCAAGATTCTAAATTTGGCGCGTGTCTAAAAAGGAGGGTCCCCGGGATGGGTTTAAAGAAGACTGGGGCCGACTGCGCTGGACGGTCGAACTGAGGGCAATGGAGCCAGCCTTGCCAATTGTTCTTGACGTGAGGACCTTTTCGGCTCAGCGGGTCGTGGAAGAGGGAAAATCACTCGGAGAAATCGGGTCTTCAACACGTTACATGGCTATTAGCAAAGCACCAGATAGACGGCATGAAGAGGGGGGCAAGGCGACGGCTCGTGTCGTTTGTCCGCACGGTGTGAAGTCCAAGGCAGGGGGAGGGGAAGTTGCACTGGAGGGAGAGGCTATCACCGTCGGCTGACAGGTGATGGAGTCGTCCTGTGGTATGCGTCAAGATCACCCGTCGAGACGAGGGGATGGGCGCCTGGTGCCCATCCAGCAAGAGTGTGCAGAATTCGCCAGCGGGATCGAAAGGAAAAAAACAAAAGAGAAAGAGAAAGGTCGCAACGTACCAGGATGCGCTGCCCCTCATGTTACGTATCCAATGCGCCTTCGGTCGTCCTCTCTCGCGTCACGAGCCCCGCGGAATCCGATTTCTGCGCTGTGGACGGTAGACCCCAGGGGATGGGTGGTTTTCCAGGTGTCGGATTGTTGGTGGGATTGTTGGGACGTCTGCCGGTCTCGTTCGCGTGGTGATGAGAAGGCCGTCGGGAATCAAACACAGCGGTACCAGGGTCGAGCGGTGGATGAGCGACGGTGGTGGACGGCGGTGGACAGCGACGGAGGGGTGTTGGGGGGAGGAGGGAAGAATGGAGGAATTTCCCAAAGGAGACGGAATCGTCAGGGTGGAGGAGCGAGGACGGAGCGAGAAATGCTCAGACTCGAGAGGAGCACATTCCTTGACAGGGAGATGCAAGCGCGGAAGTGTGTCAGGCTAACGCCGTCTTTTAAGGGGGCGAACCCACGGTGGGGATGGTGTTGACTGCGTGGCTGTCGGGGTGGAACTGGGACGGCTATCGTTTTAGCGCCCTTTGCTCCCACGGTGGTTGGTTCTTTCCCCTCGCTCCGTTTGTACGAGGGACCGGATCGCCGAGTCGGATGCCACCGATTGCGAGAGTCTTGTGAAGGATGGGTCACAAACAAATACATATCTATACACACCTCTATACCCACATATACAGAAACTCGCGGATCCCAACCCCCAGGCACCACTGGTGGTATGCCAGAAGACCCCGAGTCGGGACAGGGCAATGAATGACGTTAAACCTACCCAGTCCCGACCTAGGTACGTACCGTGGTGGAGGAGCTTCTGGTACCACAGTCCCTCCGACCAGTCCTTCCAATAGACGATATCCTCTGTACTACTACTTCCTGCCTACCAACTCGTATCTACTGCATTTCTCCAGCGGATCTTGTCCACGTCCGTCGCAACAATGGCTTTGTTGGATGACAAATTCCCGAGAACCCCTGGATTGGCAACCCCGGCAGAATCCACGATCCGCACATTGCGATATTGCATTGCGCAGGGTCTCGGGATACACTGCTGGCCGAGGACCGACCTTCCCTTCGGATGCGCCATACCCAAGGATGAAGCGTGTACGAAGAACGGAGTAGGTCGCACTGATACATCAGGTCGTAAACCAGACTGCGTCTATCCTGTACCAATGGTAGGTAGAGACCAGCCCTGACCAGGATCGCGGGACGAGTACACCGAAAGATCGGAAGGATCCATCTGGCCCCCCCGTGCAGACGGCCTGATTGGTGCAGGCGACCGGGCCTGGCAGTTGGTGCCTTGGACGGAATGATGTACAAGACTTCAATGGCGGGCGTGGATTGGTGGACCCAAGGCCAGTGCAGGCGACAGTCCCATGGCTCCGGCGAATCAGCTCCTGACCGGCCACAGGTGCCTGAAGCGGACAAAGAATGCTTTTCCCCAGCGTCTGCCACCGCATCATCCGTCTGGAGATCCATGTCAGGGGACAGGACCGGAGGTGCCTACGTATACCCAGATAGTCCACTGGGAGGCCAATCTGGTCAGCGTCCCAGACGATGGCGGGAGGTAAGGGCCTCCGCTTAGATCAGACACACACCGGCAGTCCTCTCAGAAAACACCCAATCATCACCTGGTCCGCCAGCGGAGGCCGATGAGACATGCACCCATGGTTCCGGCCAGGCATTTGATACAACCAGTGGGGTGGATATAAAAAGCAATATGGCCCTAAGTCCAACGTGCTCGCTTCCCCGCCACGGCTGTTTTTGCTTTGTCAACCGAGAAAAGCAAAACAAAGGAGGCGCCGAATCCACCTCCAGTGCGACTGTACATACCTACTACGATGATTGTGCATATTGTTACTGGAGATCTAGGAGCTACAGACTCGGAGGTCCTGAGAAGCATTACGTCGTCAAAGATGATGCGGTGGCTGGTAGATCCTTGCCTACATACGTCCTACAAAGTATGTCTGTATGCGGCCATGCATCCATTGTCTCTGCTCCCATCGTACTGAGTAGTACTAGTACTACTACTAGTAGTAGTCCGGTAGTCCACTTCTCCAGGCGATGATATCAGAACCGGGGTCAGCATCATTCGAGCGACAATGGTACCTAATCAGAATGGCAATCCAAAGGACACGACGGAGTACTGCCACAGCGACCATTGGCCGCTGCGACCATCTTCCTGACACAGAGCAATGGTCTCCATCGGCCGGCGATAGCGCAATCCGCTCGATATGAATGTGGAGCAGAAACGTCGCCGGCTTCATATCTGCCCGTGACCGTTCGGCGCCTCCGTCCGGCCTCTGACGACCCAAACGAGGGGGGCACACGTGGAATGGAGTGGGTGCGTCACGATGGTGGGCGACTCATCTCAATCAAGGATGGCTGACTTTGGTGCTATTCTTGTATCCCGACCCAGCCGCCCGTATAGGATGCCGGTCTTCTTTCATCGGGATGCGGTACCGCCCCGGAAGCGCAGGCCATTCCACGCACCAGGAGCGACGCATGGACCCAGGGGCAAGCGCTTCATGGCTCAGGGGTTTCACACCGCCCGCGGTGGCGATCCTGCCCTAAACATCCGCCCTGAAACATGCCCCGCTTTGGCCATTTTGGGCTCCAGCGGCCCTTTCCGACGACGCCGGTCACGTGGCTCTGCAGCCGACCTCCCGCACATGATTCATCGTTCTTTTTTTCTCTTCGTCCTCCCTCTCGCTCTCTCGCTCTCTCCTTCGTCCCCCTTGTCCCTCTGACATTGTCGCGCAGGACCCTGCCGAGGACCCAAATCCGACCCGTGCCGAAAGAGCTTATCTCTCACGCAATCCCCTCATCACTGCCTCTCCCCCTGCTCTCCTCCATCCTTCCCCCCATCGGCTCGGCCGGTCCGCATGAGCCTACCCTGAAAGGAACAAGCCCGCCGCCGTGACCTGGCCGTAACAAGCTAGCCGGGTGGGCTTAGACCTCCCGTGGTACAGCTGGGCTCCCAACCTTTGTTTTAATTTTTTTCTAATCTTTTTTCCTTTTCATCTCTTTTTGATTGTTCCATGCACACTGCTGGACTGGGCGATCCAATTGCTTTCCAATCACTAACCATCATCCTCCCATTCCCCCTAGCCAGCCGTTGACCAGGCGTTCTCCACCTCAATGGCTTTAGTATCCGGCCCGGGAAGGGCAATGGGAACCCAGGCCGATCAGAACTTATGCGTTCAAAAACACGTGGAATACATTCAGAAACTGGACAGCGTGCGTCATACTTACTCCAACCATGGCTCTTTTCTTCGGAACGAAGGGGAAGAAGATGGTTGACAGATGATGCTAGAGGAGGGATGAGCTGGAGTACTGGCTCACCGAGCATCTTCGCCTGAATGGGGTCTACTGGGGACTGACGGCCCTACATCTCTTGGGCCACCCAGAAGCCCTCCCCCGGGAGGATACCATCAAGTTCGTCCTGTCCTGTCAGCGGGACAACGGGGGGTTCGGCGCCGCCCCTGGCCACGACGCTCACATACTCTATACGGTGTCCGCGGTCCAAATCCTTGTGACCCTTGATGCTGTCGACGAGTTGGAGAAGCGTGGTGCTGGGGGCAAAGAGAAAATCGGGTCCTGTATGCGTCTCTCCTAGCTCTCTCCTGCCCTGTCTCGTGCTAAACGGCTTCAAGTCATTGCAGGTCTGCAGGATAAGGAAACGGGCTCTTTCATGGGCGACGAATGGGGCGAGCTTGATACGCGCTTTCTCTACGGTGCTTTCAACGCGCTTGCGCTGTTGGGTCTGCTGGACACGGTGGATGTCTCCAAAGCAGTGGACTATGTGCAAAAATGCGAGAACCTCGATGGCGGCTACGGAATCCGGCCCGGAGCTGAATCACATGCGGGCCAAGTCTTTACATGCGTAGGTGCTCTGGCCATCGCCGGACGACTGGACCTGGTGAACAAGGACCGGCTGGGAGGCTGGCTGAGTGAACGGCAGCTGGAAAGCGGCGGGTTCAACGGCCGGCCGGAAAAGCTTGCAGATGCCTGTTACAGCTGGTGGGTCGGATCTAGCCTAGCAATGATCGACCGACTGCACTGGATTGACGGCAACAAGCTGGCGGCTTACATTCTCAATTGCCAGGTAAGAGAGCAGATTTTGGGAGACTTCAAACATTGGCTAATTCTCCCCAGGATCCGGAAGCTGGTGGCTTTGGTGACCGACCTGGTAATATGGTCGACGTCTTCCACACACACTTTGCCATCGCAGGGCTCAGCCTTTTGAAGTTTGATGGCATCAACGAGGTAGACCCTATTTAGTAAGTCTACTTCTTCGAGACTCGCAGTCGATGCTATGCTAACGGTACCAGTTGTATGCCCAAGACAGTAACTTCGAAATGTTTATCGCGGTAGCAATCGCTGCGCTGAGTCGTCGACCTCTTTCCCGGCATCAACGTAGACCTGCACCTCCTGCAATCTAATAACCCGTTATTCTTATATCCGTGGATCATGGGATACAAGGCAGGAGAAGAACGAATGGCACTGTGACTTATTCCGCTTCATACCCCCTCACAATAACCTGTTTGTTGGTTGTTAAGACACAGTGGCACATTAAATCTCAAGAAATTATGATAGTACATTGGACATAAATGATCAATCCTCTTTTCTACACTCGTTGATCCTTAGAACTGAAGCACCTGTCCAATGGTTGAGCACTCGACGCGATGTGAGTAGTGGTGACTTGTACTTCTTCCTGCTCTCTATGACGCCTGGGGGTACCAGTACCTCCAGCCACCCCGGCGGCTTTCCAGTTGCCTGTTCGGGACCACGCTGGATGTGCCTTCTCAACTTCCACATCCCTTCGTCCTCCCAGCCAGAATGAGCTCCTGCCGTTGGTAGTGCCACTTGCCCTGGTGGCAGTCGACCGTCTGGCACCGGATTCTCTTTGCAGACGGATGCACGCCTCTCGACAGATGCTACTTGTGGAAACCTTCACCTGTCCTCCACTGTCAGGCAGTTCCTCTCGCGCGGCCCCTCCTGCTTGATCACGTCCATCCTCCATACGAGCTGGATTGTGGTTAGTGCCGTCCCTGCCACAATTGATCAAATCGTTCTATCCTTTACCTTCCACGATGGATGTCAATGCCCTCCTATGCAACATCTGCCCCAAAAAGCCAAGGTTTAGTGATGTATCCCACTTACTCACTCATGTATCCTCCAAAGCCCATCTCTCCCACTACTTCAAACTCCAGGTCCGGAGCCATCAAGATGCCCAGGCGGTCTCTTTGCTCAGGGAATACGATCTGTGGTACAAGTCCAATGACTTGGCCAAGCTCCTCTCTGACAGGTTGTCCTCGAAAGACTCTCGGAGGAAGAGGTCTCAGAAACATCACCCGGCGCAGGTAAAAGTTGGCATTACAGATCCAAGTCTACAGAGCAAATCTCGGCTTGCAACCACAGCGGCTTTGACACATTCCTCATTCCCTACGTGTCTCGACCCTCGATTAGCGGGTCCCTACCTAGGACAGGAATTTTATACTGCAAATGACGATCCCACAGTCTTCGCGAGCTTTGACTTGGCTCCACACTCGGCTTCGGAGTTTCAAAACGCACACGGAGTGGATAACGGGTTTATTACTACAGACTCCCTGCCGGACCATTCGGGTCTCATCCCAAAGCTGTGGAAAGAGGAGGACGTATTTGACTCAGGCGACGACGCTGGTTCTATCCTACAATACACTCCTCATTCGATCAAAGCATTCGCTGACATGGACGACACGAGATCTCAACCCTCACATAAGCAGTTGAACTATGACCCGTTCATTGATGACCACACAAGCGAGAGGAATAAGGAAAGAGCTGATGAGATCGCCCGGTTGAAAGGAGTCTTGTGGCCTGGGATGGATATCTTTGATTCCGCGACGCAACAGATGAGACGGAAACGCAACCAGAAGAAAGATGAGAGTATACTCAAAATGATGGAGAAGACTTCATTGTGTGTCGAGCCAACTGAACTGGTCTTTTCCCCCACTGGCGTCTTGCGCAAACAGCGTGTCATTTCCGGCAATGTCGAGGATTCAAGCCCATTGAAGGGGGAAACGCCGATCCCTAAACGACGTCCAAAACGTGTCTTGGCCCAGGCTGACCCAAATATCCCACGAGGACAAGATAGGAAGAAGAGTCGAAGAGTCGACAAGAAGTCCTCCACAGGGTTGACTGCTGCAGCGAGTGACAGAGCATTTACTTCTCGGCGAAGCTTCCAGGAGTCCATCCACTTTGGGAATGCTTCTCATACTACTGACCTGGACGACTTTGCACTGACATTTCGTGAGGGGGAAGCCAAGGCCCACAATAGCATTCATGTCTTTCGAGACCACTCGGGGTTGCACAAATCTGGCATGTCAACCTCCCCGACAAATCAGCACCTGGAGTCCAACGATATGCTACCTCTCATCTCCACTGCTCGTGATACTCTTGTGTTCCCTGGAGATATCTCACGTAATGCAGCAGGTAAGGAGAACATCGAACCTTCACGGAACACGCAAGGCCGGTATGATCCCCTTGTTGGCTGTCAGTCGCCGATACCCGGCCGACAAACGCCTATCGATATTGGCTACCCTCCCCAATGCTTCGTGAGTGATCCTCAACATATCGGACTAAGTCCATTCAAGAACAACGGCAGTTCCTCGGGCTACTCCTTTAATCCTTTGGCCAGCTTATCTGCCAAATTCACCCCCGAAGAGAACCCTATATACACTCCCGTGGCAAACGACCGTCTGTTATCAAACCTTATACTCCCAAATTCTCCGGATGCTACAATCTCAGATATCGAAGAGGATGATTTTGAGCGCCTCTATTTGGATGGGAGCTCCATCTAGCCTTCGCCATCGACGCTTGTTGCGTTCATAGGTTTCACCAATACTTCCAGGACGGCCATTATCTCGATGGTCATATCATATAGCAATACTCGAGCAGGATCGCGGTCGTTTTTCTGTTTTTTCGTCTGTCTTAGGTCCGAGGCGTTGTTCGACCGGCTACTTATATACTAATATGCCTTTTTCCTGTACAAGATGTGTCAAGTGGGCTTGAATGGTCAGCCATTGTGGCGCCCAATTCTATAACATTACACAGCACCATAGTTATATCAAGCGGAATGAACAATTCATCCTTTAAGACTTCTCTTTGCTTCCATTCATAAAACCTGACAACCTGCCTGATGTGTCTCGCTGTGCGTCAGGTGTGCATGCATAGTCTTGATTGACGCATCCGATGCAAATTAAGAGCAGTGAGGTCTCTATTGTTGGATATAGGTTACAGCTGGGCCCGCTGATATATATCACCGCCGAGACGTCACACTACGTGACATTAGAATCGTACCCACTACCCCAGTAGTCAAATTTGATTTAAGCCTCTCATATATCCAACCTCCTTGGATCGCTATCCCAGAGAAATCCATCATAAGGCTATTCGAAGACTTGCCAGTTTGTTTCCCAAAGGAGGAACTGATAAGGGGATGGATTAGATAAGCAACACGACACGTCCGCCGCGTCGCTCTTAACGCGTTGAGCTCCAGAGCGGGCATCGGAGAGGAATTATTCGACCGACCTGAAGCGCCCCTGGACAGTCAAGAATCGAATGCTGCCCCGAATGCTGTGAAGCTGCCGCATTCAAATGAAAATCACAAAAACCCGATGATTTCTTGACATCGCCCTGAACCCTGCGATTGATCTCGTTTGAACTCAGCCTCGCCACTTGCCCACCCTCAACTGGAGTACCTTTTGACCATCGAATACATTCCGGAGCGAAAATTGGTACCGGCCTAACAGGCAACTCGAGCTGCAACGATGCCGCTATCTTCATCTCAATCCTCCCCTCCTTCATCGCAGAACCTGAAGCGGAAGCAACAAACCATCTCCAGTTTCTTCACCAAGAAACCGCAGGCGCAGCCAAAGAAGCCCACGCAGTCGGCCGGTACCGACGAGCAACGCGAGAAAACCAGCCGCACGGAGGAGATCGGAAATGAGAACCAAGAGCCCCCACGAGACGATAAGCTCGATGACGAGGACGACGATGACGAGATAGTAGCCCCGGCTCCCAAACGGGCCCGGACGAATGCGCGCGCCCTGCAGGATACTGCTCCCAGCGCTGACGCAGAGCCTACGAAAGTGAGAGAGTCCACCAAGGGAAGCCAGCGGACGGAGCTGTCGAAGTTCGCGAGCTCGCCTGCTGGAGCGGCGCCGACAGAACCGGAAGGGTTGGATGGGGAGGAGATCAGAGAGCGACAAAGAGAACGGGAGCGGCTCCATAAGCAGTTTGTCAGGAGATTGGGTGGAGCGGACTGCCTTATTGGGATCAATAAGAATGTCGCCAGTGAGTCTGAGGCTGTCGTGGAGGAAGGGGCGGAGGGTGAGGAAGATGAAGATGTTGCGCTGGCCCCTGCGAAAGGGAAAGCGGCCGCAAAGAAGGGTGGAGGGAAACTCACCCCCATGGAGAAACAGATCATCGAGATGAAGCGGAAGCATATGGATATGATTCTTGCCGTGCAAGTGGGGTATAAGTTCCGGTTCTTTGGCGAGGATGCCAGAGCTGCCGCGAAGGAGCTTGGTATTGTTTGCATTCCCGGAAAATTCAGATTCGACGAGCGTAAGTGCTGCTTTGTGTTTATCTTTTGTTTCTCTGGATGTATACTGAAGGATCCGTCAGATCCCTCTGAAGCTCATCTTGATCGGTTCGCGTCGGCGAGTATCCCCGTGCACAAGCTGCATGTCCATGTGAAGCGTCTTATTACCGCTGGGCATAAAGTCGGTATCGTTCGGCAAATCGAGACGGCGGCGTTAAAGGCCGCTGGTGATAACCGTAATGCGCCGTTTGTTCGCAAATTGACCAATGTGTACACCAAGGGAACGTACATCGACGACATGGAAGGATTACAGGGACCGACTGCTGTAAGCGGCCCCAGTCCTGCAGCAACTGGGTATATGCTCTGCATTACGGAAACGAATGCCAAAGGCTGGGGCAATGACGAAAAAGTTCATGTTGGAATCGTGGCTGTACAGCCAGCGACTGGAGATATAGTGTTCGATGACTTTGAAGATGGATTTATGAGAAGCGAGATCGAGACAAGGTTGTTACATCTCGCGCCGTGTGAACTCCTCATCGTCGGAACCTTATCGAAGGCATCCGATAAAATCGTTCAACATCTTGCAGGCAGTAAGATGAACGTCTTCGGAGACAAGGTTCGTGTCGAGCGAACCGACAAGTCTAAGACTGCCGCTGCAGAAGCCCATAGCCATGTTTCGAGCTTCTACGCAGGCAAACTCAAATCCGCCAACGCTGCGGATGATACGAAAGCAAGCGATCTCCTTCAGAAAGTGCTCAACCTGCCGGAACAGGTGTCCATATGTCTTTCGTCCATGATCAAGCACATGACCGAGTATGGCCTCGAGCACGTCTTCGACCTCACCAAATATTTCCAGCACTTCTCGTCACGATCACACATGCTCCTCAACGGAAATACTTTAATGAGCCTTGAGATCTACCAGAATCAAACGGACTATTCTACTAAAGGCAGCCTTTTCTGGACGCTAGACCGAACGATGACCCGGTTTGGACAGAGGTTGCTTCGGAAATGGGTTGGACGTCCGTTATTGGATAAGTCGAAATTGGAAGAGAGAGTGAATGCGATTGAAGAGCTGAAAAGCATAGAAAAAATCTCGACAGCCGAACGTCTGCGGATGGTGCTTCGAAAAACCAAGTGTGATCTGGAAAAGATTCTGCTTCGCATCTACTATGGAAGGGTATGGAGACTCTTGCTGTTTCTTTGGTGGAACCGACTAACAACGAGCACAGTGCTCTCGACCGGAGCTTCTCACAGCGCTCCAAGCGTTGCAGATGATTGCGCAGGAGTTTGCAGATGTCAAATCGCCCGAAGAGACAGGGTTTTCGACCCCTATCATTAGCGAAGCCATTGCGTCTCTTCCCACCATTCTCGGTGACGTCCTGAAACACCTCAACAAAATCAATTTACAAGCTGCCAGGAACGACGACAAGTATGAGTTCTTCCGGGAGGAAGACGAAACAGATGAGATTAGCGAGCACAAGCTTGGAATCGGGAGTGTGGAACACGAGTTGAAGGAATACCAAACAGCAGCGGCCAAGATTCTGGGAAGATCCCGGATATCATACACCACCGTCGCCGGAATTGATTATCTGATAGAAGTTGAGAACAACTCAACCTATCTGAAGAAGGTTCCTGCCTCATGGGTCAAAATCAGTGGCACCAAGAAGGTATCCAGATTCCACTCACCCGACGTGATCAAGCTCCTCCGGCAACGAGACCAGCACAAAGAAGCTTTGGCGGCGGCTTGCGACAAAGCATTCGCATCGCTTCTGGCTGAGATTGCAGTCAACTATCAGCCATTCCGTGACTGCGTCCATTCCCTTGCGACGATTGATTGCTTGCTGTCTCTAGCTACGATTGCAAACCAGCCTGGCTACGTGAAGCCTGAATATACGGATGGCACCTGCATCGAGGTTGAACAAGGACGTCATCCGATGGTCGAACAGCTTCTGCTCGACAGTTACGTACCCAATGATATTCGTCTGGGGAGCGACGAGACTCGCGCTCTTCTGGTCACCGGTCCCAACATGGGCGGCAAGTCCAGTTACGTACGACAAATAGCGCTCATTGCTATCATGGGACAAGTTGGCTCCTATGTCCCGGCCCAGTCTGCGAAACTTGGTATGCTTGACGCAGTGTTCACCAGGATGGGTGCGTTTGACAACATGCTGGCTGGTGAGTCGACCTTCATGGTTGAGCTCTCCGAGACGGCCGACATCCTCAAACAGGCGACACCTCGTTCGCTTGTCATTCTGGACGAACTGGGCCGTGGAACATCAACCCATGATGGTGTCGCAATTGCGCAAGCAGTTCTTGACTACATGGTCCGGACGCTCCGCAGCCTGACGCTCTTCATCACGCATTACCAGCACCTCGCTTCGATGGTACATTCTTTCCCCAACCACGAACTGCGGAACGTGCACATGCGCTTTACGGAATCCGGGCCCGGAAACGACGAGGATATCACTTTCCTGTACGAGGTGGGAGAAGGCGTTGCGCACCGGAGTTACGGGCTCAATGTCGCGCGTCTAGCCAATCTGCCTGGGCCTTTGGTGGAGGTGGCCAAGCAGAAAAGTGCGGAGCTGGAACAAAAGATCCGTCGCCGGAAGGTCGCTGGGCTGATATCTACGGTGGGCGATCTGATGTCGGAGTCTAAGGGAGGCGATGACGAGCTGATTTGCCGGCTTATCAGCAGTGCGGAGCAGCTGTAGTCGCGCTTGTAGGACGTTTCTTGCATGGATTTCGGGTTAATATTACAACGGGTGATCTTCCGCCCAATGCACATAGTTCACATATCCCATGAACGACCTAAATTCGTCGTAGATGTCATAGATCGGTAGGTGTTCTACAGTCCGTCTTCAAGAAGTCCGTCGGTGGAACTACGTCGAAGTCGCAGACGCAAGACGAGGGCGAGAGAGAAGCATGGGGAATGTGTGAGGATTAAGGATATCGTCTATTGTTTTGGACTTCCCAATTGCGACTGACTGGGCCCAAACCCTGTCATTCCACGAGAGAAAAAAAAAAACTTGCCGAAACCACGGTGCAAAGAATCCACGCTCAAGAAATCCGGTGCAGCCATAATGAAGCCTCCCGAACGTTCGGACGTGTGGGCGAGAGACCGGTTCGATGGTAACAGCAGGGGAAATTCACACGGACCCGTTAATTTCAAATTTTTTTTCTCGTTTCATTCAAGGTTGATCTTTCTTTCTCGTTTCCTTGTTCTATCCTCGGGTAGATTCGACACAGACAGAATGTTCAAAAGAACGGCGAAAGAAGACAGTCACAACCGGTATGCCGCATCAGCCCATAAAAGATTTTTTTTTGCCTTCCCGACCTCCCAGACCATCATTTCCAACGCAAGCAAACATACATATCCTCGAGATGGGAAAAGATAAGACCGAACGTGGAGGATGAGAGACGTTTATCGGAGACGGCGAGCCTCGCGCTCGGATTCGAGGAGGCAGAGGATGTCATCGACCTTGACTGTAGATTGCGACGCGAGTGGGTTAGCCTGTGCGACACGCTGGAAAAAGTTTCGATTGCTCCGTGCCCGGTTCCGATTCCCTGATGAGACATGTGCCAATTCCAGCGGTTGTTTCGAGAATTTGTCGTTCCTTGGGAGAATTTGTTTCCTTCTGCCTTTCTGCATCCAGCTCTTTCTGTCGGAGGCTTCGGTTCTTGTAATATCATGGGTTGTGTCTCGGGAATCGGTTGCGGGGTGGGAGATCAAAATTGGAGATATGTGTGGATATCAAAAACGATCGGAGAATCGCATACCTGGGCCCTTGACGTTACGGATGATGCTGCGGGAGGTATCGTCCATGAACTCGACGCGGACCTGGGTGACACCACCACGGGAGCCTGGCGAGCAAGAAACAGTTATCAGCTTGATGCTTCCCAGCGCATTGAACGGGACCCTCCAAAATTGCTTCACGAAGGGTGTTGGACGTACCGGTACGGCCGAGGACACGGGTGACCTTGACGAGCTTAGCGGGCTGCTTGCTGGCATCCATCTTGAAGGTTGGACTTGACGAGGGTGACGGGCTGGAGGTGTAGATGGCGGAGGGAGAAGTTGAGCGTGGAAATCGAGGGATTTGCGGCTTGTGTGGGTTGCGGGTTTCTGTTTTGGGGAAAGCCCGATTACGCGAGGGTTCAGGGCTATGTACCGGCCTGAGGCAGACACTGGTTGCCTGAGGAAGATCCTCTGACATAAGCGGCCGGATGTGCCGCCTGAGGAATCAGGCATGTATGCCCCTCCGGTCAGACTCTTTCACCGCGGAGGAGCTTTTTGGCATCCCGCCCAGCATCATCGCTCATTCACCACCACCGCTTCACCCCCGTCACTCCCCCCCGGGCATTTCCCAGTCGTACACGGGAATCGCGATTTGTTTGTATATATATAACGTTTTCTTCCCACTTCAATTCCGACTTTTCCTCCCATTTCTCCTCTCCACCTCTCTGCGACTCAACTCTCTACATCTACCCCGCGCATTGATCGTCAGTGACCCAAGATGGATCTCGTCAACCAGTGAGTCAATGGCCGCCAATGTCTTATAATATCCTGCGATACAATGCAATACCACGCAATTGAAGCCCTCCGTACTGAAACTCTCGCTTCTAGCCTCGAAGGCAGACTTCTCTTTGCTGTCCCCAAGAGTACGTCCTCATACCCCTCATGACTCATTCCCCAATCCTGACCTACATTTGCGACTCCCTCCGGGGTCGCACGGAAATGAACCCCAACTAACATCGTTGTTGTCATACAGAGGGCCGTCTGCAGCAAGCCACCCTGGACCTCCTTTCTGGCTCGGACATTCAATTCCGCCGCGAAACCCGCCTGGACATCGCTCTGGTCAAGAACCTCCCGATCGCCCTCATTTTCCTCCCAGCCGCCGACATCCCCACTTTTGTTGGTGAGGGTCGCGTTGACCTTGGTATCACCGGTCGCGATCAGATTGCCGAGCATGATGCCGCGTTGCGTGGCCAGGAAACCTCGGGTGTGGAAGAGATCATGGACCTTGGTTTCGGTGGCTGCAAGCTGCAGGTCCAGGTCCCCCAGAAGGGCGACATCACCGAAGCGAAGCAGCTGATCGGCAAGAATGTTGTCACTAGCTTCACTGGATTGACCGAAGCTTTCTTTGCTGACCTCGAGAGCAACGGAGACCGCAGCAAGCTGGCGCGCGCCGATGGCGGCTACGACCTCCGCACCAAGATCAAGTATGTTGGCGGTAGTGTCGAAGCCGCCTGCGCTCTTGGTGTCGCTGACGGCATTGTGGACCTTGTCGGTACGTACACTTCCCCACAGGTACTCCGTATCTTGCATTTGGTATGGCTGACCTGGCATTGTAGAGTCTGGTGAAACCATGAAGGCCGCCGGCTTGAAGGCTATCGAGACCGTCGTTGAGAGCACCTCTGTCCTGGTGAAGTCCCGAGGCTCCCAGAACCCCCTTGTTGACCTGATTAGCGCTCGTATCCGCGGTGTGATTAGTACGTCGTCCCTCCCTGGGTATATTCATGTTGCGACCAAACCCGCTGACCATCCCTCTTTTTGTCCCTCAGCGGCCCAAAAGTTTGTACTCTGCCAGTACAATATCCCCCGCAAGGAACTGTCCGCCGCCTGCAACATTACCCCCGGCAAGCGTGCCCCTACGGTGACTGCCCTGGAGGAAGAGGACTGGGTCGCCGTCAGCTCCATGGTGGAGAAGAAGAAGATCGCCACGGTGATGGATGAGTTGATTAAGGTCGGCGCTACTGATATCCTTGTCCTGAACATCGCCAACTCGCGCACTGGCTAGACGGATGTTTCATTATTCTTTGTTATTTTTACGAGCTTTGTTTATGGAATTGGGCGTGTTCTTTGCTTTCTTCTTTTCTTTTCAATGGACTAATCCTATGTCGGCATTGTGGGCTGGTATCTATTGCCGGGGGCAGTGGCATGGAAGAACCGATAGACTGCGTTGTTTGAGAAGATATGCTTGGTATCTCTGGGTTAGAGAATGACATTTAGATTAATGTACATGTGGGTATTCAGGTGTAGACTATGCCACCGTCGGGATGGGGCTCCTCTCTTGGCCTTCGCAGGTGAGAAGCAGCGCAAACATGGACAGGTGTAGGCTGACATTGTTCCAAGGGTATGACCGAGTACGATGTTGATTTAAAATTTGCCCATGCCTCCTCCCAACTCCGACGAGACCAACTTTAGAATCCTTCGCCAGTCATTGCGTCGTTCACGGAACGTATAAGAGTATCCTCTGTGATACCCACCGCAAAATACAAAGATTCCAATCTCAGCGCTTTATGCACAAATGAGCTGTCCCTAGAAGAACGCGTGCGACGCAATTGACTCTCCTGAGATTATCGACTTTTCTCTACCACCCACTGTCCAGTCGGTATTCGACCTCTTCGGCGGACCCCCTGCAATGCTGTATATCGGCGATTTTTGTGCCCGAGGAAGGTACCATCCTGCCAACAACATAGGTCAGCCTTTGACAGACCTATTGATGATACTATACTCGATCGTCTCGTCTATATTTCTCCAGCGATGATGCCTGTCATGCTCAAAGTCTTGAAAACCTCATAGTCTGTCCGAAATTACCCATCGATATGCATACCCATTGGACTCGTTGTCTGCTATACATTGCGCTCCTCGTGAACATATGTAATTCTCGTCCTCGGAATTTATTGCATTGCAGGTGTCGACCTCACGAGCCGTGTTGGCCAACAGCACAGGAATGGAGCGCATTCAACAGCTCCGTGAATGGACATCTACAGTCTGTGCGTCCGGTGGGCCACATTTGCCACGGGGAGGCCTTCAACCAGACCATTTGTGACAGCCTTAAAGCCGTTGAACAATTTCCACTCTGGCGGGTCTCACAGCCAGGTACATATCACTTCCTCCCAGCCAGCGTACCTCCACTCTCATGACCATACATGTCGTCCGCAGCAACTATGAATGGAGGACTGACATGCTATAGGAGCCCTGATGTGGACAAACTGGGAGAGCCTCCCCGACCAGAATCAAGAATGCTACATCCACACCCCCCAATTCATCCCCTGCCAACAAGGCCGCATCCCAGTGTATGCCGTCGCCGCCGAAACCATCGAGGAAGTACAAGCCACGGTCCGCTTCGCCAAAGACCGCAACTTACGCCTCATCGTCCGAAATACCGGTCACGACTCCTCTGGCAGATCCAGCGGTCCGGACTCGCTCCAGATCAACTTGAGTCGGCTCAAGCAGATTGTTCACACGCAGGACTTCACCCCCCAGGGGAGTCGCGGAAACCAGTCACTCGGACAGGCGGTGACGATGGGCGCCGGGGTCCTCACCTACGAGCTGGCCGAGTCTGCAGCAAGCGAGGGCGTCATCGCAGTGGTGGGCACTTGTCCGACGGTGGGTGTAGCCGGGGGATACCTCCTCGGCGGAGGGATGTCATACATGGCACCGATATTCGGCACACCCGCGGACAATGCGTTGGAGTTTGTGGTGGTGACGGCGGAGGGAGATGTCGTCGTCGCGAACGACTTCCAAAACCAGGAGCTTTTCTGGGCACTTCGAGGCGGCGGCGGCGGGACCTTTGGTATCGCGGTCAGTAGCACTCTACGCACATATCCTGATGTCTCGGTGGTGAGACTACAGCTCAACATCACCATTCCTTCCACGGATAAGAAAGACGACCACCCAACCATCTGGACAGCAATCACCGACCTCATCAGCGTCCTCCCTTCCCTCGAAAAGAACGCCAACATGCTCGACGCCCTATTCATCCCGAACCATCCCTCCCAAACTAGCACAGCAACCATAACCGCCCACATCATCAACACAACCACAGCACAAGCAATCAAACAATACGCCCCTCTCCTCCAACAACTCACCAGCCACCGAATCCCCCACAACCTCACCTCCACATTTTCCCACAGCTTCTCATCCACAATCGCCGCAATGAACTTTCCCACCCACAGCGGCGACGGTGCCATCGAAGGCTCAATCTTCATCTCCACCGCCTTCTTCCACCCCGACGACGACGACGACAACAAAAACAACGAAGAGCACCCCACTCCCCCCAAAAAGATATCAGACATGCTGTCCATCTCCCCCCTCAACCCAAACGACCACATCGGTCTCATGCTCCTCGGCGGCCAGATCCGTACAAACGCCCACCTCGTCCAAACCGCCATCCACCCCACCTGGCGTGAGTCGCTCGTTCTTCTCGTCGTCCGACGGAGAATGTCGCGGAGTCCGTCGCCGGAGGAGCAGCGCGCGTACCGGGCGGGGATGACAAACGTGCAGATGCCGCTGTTGCGGTCGTTGGAGGGGGATGGCGTGATGGGGTCTTATTTGAATACGGCGGATCCGGATGAACCGCGGTTTGGAGAGGCGTTTTGGGGGGAGAACTATGGGGAGTTGCTGAGGGTGAAGCGTAGGTGGGATCCGGATGGGTTGTTTGTGGTGAGATTGGGGGTTGGGAGTGAGATGTGGGATGAGGAGGGGGTTTGTCGCGTTGTTTGATCTTGTCTGCTGCCCTCTCTCTCTCTCTCTCTCTCTCTCTGTGTGTGTGTGTGTGTGTGTGTGTGCGTGTGCGAGGAAGAAGTCTCTACCTGTCTACAGTAGAAGGATGGTGCAGTGTCAGGTTATTCGAATCTATATACACCCACAGTAGTCAACGGCCAACAGTCCTTATATACAGTCATCGTTATCATCAGAGTCATCAACCAATTCTATGTATGTACATGAGTAGAGACAGGCGGGTATCGATAGGAAGCAAGGGAGATCACGCATCATATCCGACCCCTTCTCGGCGGCCGCGAATCAAAGCGCGGAGGCATTGGCCAGTGCCTTCGAGATCGCCCAGCAGACCAACATGGCCGCGATCGCTCTTAATCAGACCGTCTTTGATGATGCGGTATCCCGGCGGTAACATGGCCGCCGACGCCAAACAAACCCCGTCACCAGCAGCGAAAGCGAGGTCATCATAGGCATCCTGGTGTTTGATCTGCTCGCGCGTCCAGATCCGCGCGCCGTACACCGTCGGCACGGACTTGCCGTACAGCACGGCGAACGGGGGATAGCGGTTGTTGGCTTGATGGGACGGGTTGTGGTGAAGCTCCTGCTTGAACCGGAGAACCTCGGCGAGAGTACGCTCGAGATAGGTGAGGGCCGTGGCCCGGGGAATGGTCACGGCGGTGGTAGCTTTGACGTTGGAGGAACCACGGAGGTGGGAGATCGGACCGACAACGCCATCGATGTTTGGGGCCATAGCGGATGCCTTATCGGCTAACTCATGCGCAAGGCCGGGATTAGTCGCAGGGTGAGGAATGTTGCGGCCGTTCGGAAGGCTCGGTGAAGGATTCACATCCTCGGGGGAATCCTCTGAGGAGAGGTTTTCCCGGCTGCCTAGGACCGCCGAGAAACGCTTGCCCAACCGAGGAATATTGTCTTTAAAGCCTCGATTTGTCAACGGGGGGAGGGCTTGGTTGATAACGGGCGACAGACGCCACTCGTCCCAGGCTTGGGCGGAGAAGAAATCCACCCGATATTCCTCCTTGGTGCGCTTATCGATGAAGCAGTGGCCATCTTCGGGGAGGAGAGCGAAGCTGGTGCGGAAGGTGAAGTTGACCTGTGCGGTGAGCACGCGAGAGCTGAGCAGCACGTCATCCCCGTTGCGCATGGGGCCCAGAATATTGACACAATGCTGTGGGACGCCGGCGTAGAGGACGCCGGCGAAGAGCTCCGGCCGCTGGTTGACGGCGTGTCGAGCGATGAGTCCGCCCAAGCTGTGAGCGATGACGTACGCGCCGCGCTTTTCTCGCGGAACATCCGGTGCATTGCACGGAAGCCCTTCCAAGAACTTGATCAGCTTCCGAGACAGCAGATGTGGACTCAGCCGCCAGTCATAACCGTAATCATGCACGCGCAGATCGCCCTTGACTGCATTGTCGCTCTTGGACAGACGCTTCATCAGCCGACGGCAGATATCGACTGGTCCGACGTGCGACAGCACCCCCGACGGGATGATGGTTTCCTCCATACGTTCTTCATCCTCGGGGTTCAAGCCTACTTCCAGGTCGACTTTTCGAAGATTCAGCCCGACCTTCATCGGCACCCACAATTGGCGCTGAGGGGGTTTGGCCGAACGCAAGACCGATCCTCGATAGCCACCCATGATGACGACATCGCCCGTCAGTTCGGAGATCGCCTCCGACAGAATGGGATGCATGCTGTTGGAGTTGGCTCGAGGCGGACGCGTCTGTGGCGTGGGCTCGTCGCTCGAGTCCGGAGGGGTTTGCGATTCGTCCGTGTAGTTGTTTCCTTTGCGGTGTGCGACATCGCTGACAAACGGTTTATAGCCCCAGTCACTGCGTAGGTCCTGCAGATGTAATGTGGGCATGCTGAGCAGACGGCTGCTCGAGTCCTGCAGACTATCTTTGATGGCCTTGAAGCGACTGTTGACTTGCGTGTGGATGTTCTCATAGCGGGGGCGCTGTTCGAGCGATGATGCGGTCGATGACGCTCGAAGGTACAGGGAGTGATCGGAAGACGACCTTCGCAGCAGTGGTGGCGCGCCCGACACGGTCCCGCTGGGTCGGCGCGTGAACGAGTGCTTTGCAGCCTTCTGGTCCTTCAGCGGCTTGAGATCAGAGATCGGCTCATCCACGTCTCCTGCCTCGGGGTTTGGATCGGTACAGGAGCGTCGTCGCGAGCGCGCGCGCGGCGCGTTCTCGTCCTCCAGTGCCAATCGGGACGAGGATGGTTTCAGCGTTTGGCTCCGCGAGCGCTTCTCGAACGGACTGGAGCGGAAGGAAAGTGACGATCGCTTCGTCAGCGAACCCAAGTCGGGGAGGAACTTCTTGACCGCGTCGCCGGACCAGGCGCGGGGGCGCAGCGGCAGGCCATTTTTCAAAATCGATCGGGTGAAGCTGGATCGGCTGCCGCTGTCTTTGGAGACGGTCGAGTCGTCGACCTCGTCGGCGGTCCGACGGGAAGCCGGGGGGCGATCGGAGTCGTTGCCACTCGTTTCCGGCAAGGGCTCGGGCTCCTCAGAGATCTCGGCGACAAACAAGCCATTGGCGTCTCTGCCATCTGGGATGTCCGAGAAGTAGCCCCCCTGTTGCTCCATGATGCGATTTTTCTCCTCGGCCGGGGTCAAGCGGGCCTTCATGCGGCTTTGGGCACGACTCATGCTGAAGCCGATGACACCTTCCGCTTCATCCTCTTGCGCGGGATCGGCGGGGGTGAGGGCTTGCTCCTCGCTGTCGGAGCTCGAAATCATGCCGGTCGTCTGGGGAGGACCGGGGAGGGACGAGGGTTCTACAAGAACACTGGCCGCGTCATGGGCCTCATTTGAAGCTGGCGGGACGGCCATCGTGGGTGGTGATACGGGGCCTGGTTGGCGTCACACCATGCAGGGGAATGGAGAAGGTTTGGATCGGACGAGAGAGCCCAGATGGTGAGCAGTGGAATGGAAAAGATAGATTGAGCTAGTTCGACGGACGACGAAAGAATCAGCAACGGGCGATCACATGTGAGGGCCGTGATGAACGGGGTAGGATGGAGCAGCACTAACGCCTAGAATGTCTGAGATGGAGCCCGGATGACGCTGATAATGGGTCGTCGTATTCGTACAGCGACGGCGAGCTTGGGTCGATCCACCGTTCATCGCACGGACTTGCTGTCCATCAGGCGCCATATATAGACGGTTCACGACTCTTGCCCTGGGCGATTTGAGATCGATCACCGTGTCGGGGGGTGGAAGCGGCAAGATGCTGAATTTGCATCATAGCGTCTCAATGGTGTTTTGTCGGTGGCTGCGGGTAAAAAAAAAAAAAAAAGGCAGGTTCCACTGCACAGCCTCCGGATACGCCGGAACAAGCTTCCCTAGAAACCCTCTGGCAGAGCGTGGTTATGGCCGAGAAGGGGTTGGACGGAACCATGGTTGTGAGCTTTCTCGGAGGAATGCCATGAGCTGGCTGTGCTTCCACCACCGGCCGGCGAGTTTGGCGTCAGGGAAGCACCCAGGTGCGGCGAGGGAGGGAGTTCTGCGCAGCGATGACTCGGGTTCTGACGTCGATTGAACGTGGATGCGCCACTTGCCAGGGGAATTGATGGATCACATCAGAGCGGTTGCGGGGAGGGCCGAGGGGGGCGCGGGAGAGAAGGAGAGTTGACGTTGAAGGTGAAGTTGAAAGTGAAGTTGAGATGTTACGACGATTTCCGCATTGAGACTATCACGAGATCTTCCCGATTGGGTTTCTTTCGGGTGCTTTTCTCTCTTTTCGTATGGTTCTTATTGTTCTGCAATCCTCGCTCGTACTATACTATACAAATCTGTGACATGCATTCGGATTCCTTCATTAATTCATACTATACAACTCCACCGGAATCTTGCCAGTCCGACCTGTGGGGATCCGATAGAGTACCTGAAGCATCACCAGATATTCTACTGGCCATGACTTCCCTGGAACTGCCCGGCAGAAATCTCCTGCTCTCCCTGCTGCGCAATGGACGCATTCTTCGCGGCTCCCTCGTCGTCCCCAAAGGTCTTGTCGAACGCCGCATTGAGATTCCCTCGCAGAGACTCTCCCGTTCCCTGTTTCCCTCTGTTAGCGTCCCTTCAGGAACCCAGCCGGGCTGACTGCAGTCAGAACCAAACCTACGTGAATCCCCGCCATGGCTGACTTGATCCCCTGCCCGATTCCTTCCCCTTTTGTCTGGGAGCCCGACGACTCGGTCGACTGGGACTGCACGCCGGGGGACGGGGCTGCGGTGGAGCCGGAGATGCCGGCGCTGTAAGGGGCGTATGCATCATAGGCAGACCCTTTGTACACGGTCCCCGTGTGGCTGTCCACACGCGGGTCGAGTTTGTTGGCCCATTTCGACGCATGCGGACCGGCCGTCGTGGTGTTCGTGGCAGGATGGTTGTGCGTGTTGGTGTTGGACGCACTGCCTCCTGGGGCGGAGGTGGAGGGATGCTCGGTCGAGGCGTGGTAGGGTGTCTGGGAGCTGCTCATGGTGGCGAATGAACTGATTGATGTGAGAGAGAATGAATGTTGTATCTGAATAACGCGAATTCCTTGGTGGAGGGTCCGCTGTGGTGGTTTATATAGTCGCATGGGTTGCAGAGAAAACTGGCGACATCATCGATTCGATGACGTCAGGCTTTGGCGGGCAAACCAGCAATTCATCTCGACTGGGATGCTTGCGACCATCTGCGCCATCATTGAGGCCCGTCTACTCTGTCTGGTATGTCCCGGTACCTGATGATGGGTGAGTGCCTGGAGATGGGATGTCTACTTGACAAGATTGTCCGCAAGAGCCTGAAACGGGTATGATTGATTGTATGAGGCCGAGTGCATCGTCACGTCTCCCCGCCAATCTCGACAGGGACAGACTTTGTGGATATACATAGAGCAGCCGTTTCCAATCGACCGGACAGCATCACGATACCCTCCCAAGTCAGGGTGAAAAAGCACGTCGTCCGGGGATGATGGGGGAGGTTGATTAGTGAACAACCCCGGAGAAGATCCCCAATTCGGCCACAAGTGAAACATCCGAGGTACTTTGCAGTTTGCCTCTTCCTCCCCTCACCCCTCCGCATTCCTCTCTGCTCTCCCTTTTTTTCCTCTTCTTTTTTGTCTTCTTTCTTGCCTGTCTCCCTGCTCTTCCTCTCTCTCATTCTTTCTCATCCTCCCACCGCAACCATGCCCATCACTAACCGCCAGATCCTCTACGCCAACACGCCGTCCCCGGCCATCGACCCATCCCTCGCCACCGGCACCTTCAAGCTCAACACCACCTCCATCCCCGACCATGTCCCCGCCGATAAAGTCCTCGTGCGCGTGCACTACCTCTCCCTCGACCCGGCCATGCGACAATGGCTGACCGCGAAGCGCTCCTACATCGCCCCCGTCGAGCTCGGCGCCGTCATGCGCGGCCAGAGCATCGCCCAAGTCATCCGCGTCGGCACCGGGGTCGCCGCCCACTACAACGTGGGCGACTGGGTCATCGCCGGCTCCGGCTGGCAGGAGTATGCGCTCCTCGCCGCCAAGGAGGCGCAGAAGATCACCGTGCCGCCCGGCTGCAAGCCCACCGACGCCATGTCCGTGCTGGGCATGACCGGCTTGACCGCCTACTTTGGCATGATGGAGGTCGGCCAGCCGAAACCGGGCGACACCGTGGTGGTCTCCGGTGCGGCGGGTGCGACGGGCATGGTCGCCGGCCAGGTCGCCAAGGTGCAGGGTGCGAAGCGGGTCATCGGTCTGGCCGGCAGCGCGGACAAGTGTGAGTTCCTGCGTTCGGAGCTGGGCTTCGACGCCGCCATCAACTACAAGGACCCGGACTGGAAGAAGCAGCTTAAGGACGCGACTCCGGAGTATATTGATGTGTTCTTTGATAACACCGGTGGCGAGATCCTGGATGCCTGTCTCGCGCGTGCGGCCAAGGATGCCCGGTTCGCCATTTGCGGTGCCATCAGTCAGTATAACTCTGCGAAGCCGCAAGGTCCGGCCAGCTTCATGAATGTGATTGTGAGTGTGACCCGTCTGGTTCACGTTTGGATGGTTGTCCCTGGAAGAATTGATTCACTGACTGTGTGCTAGTCCCAACGGGTGTTGATGAAGGGCTTCATTGTCTTCGACTATGCGAAGAAATACCCCGAGGCATTGCGGAACCTCGGCACCTGGCTGACCCAGGGTAAGCTGAAGCGCAAGGAGCATATCGTCCCCGGCGGACTGGAGTCGGCGCCTCAGGGTCTGGTGAACCTGTATGCCGGTGTGAACACGGGGAAGATGATGGTCGAGATCGCTCCGATGAGTGAGGCGATCGGCCCTCAGGCGAAGCTGTAAATCGCGGTCGGTGATCGGTTGGGTTGGACTTCCATATACCTGTGCAGTACATCTAGTATAATTACTTCAAGCATCGCGCTCTGACTTTTGCTGTCTGAAAATTTAATTCATAGTCGACGGCTCGCATGGATACTGTGCGTTGATGCTCTCGATCGATTTGGATTGGCACAATGCATCACGACAGGACAACGCCAGCATCTTTCCAAAGACTGAATAACCTGACCCTCCCCCCAAAAAACCAATATTATCGTACCTGGCAGGTCCGAGTCACGGAGAGACCGAACCAACTCCCAACCAAGTGCAAATTGACAACACCCCATCAGCGATGCTCTTCTTCTTGTCCATACAGTCCAAGCAAAGACCGTCAAAAACTTAGAATTTCTGGCATGCGCTTCTCTAAAGATGGAACCCCACGAGCGGTCGCAGGGGAAGCACTGTTGATCGCGTCGGGTGCTTAGGGATTGTAGACAGTGGACACCATCGAGTGAATTGTTGAAATGGCGCATCCAAATCTCCCTACTGTTGACCTTGTCATATTCCAGACTTATACCCTCAGAATCCTCGCGCCAACGTCCACGCATCATGGATCTGAGGATCCACTGCATCCAATGTAAACTTTCTTTTTCGTCATGGTCTCGGACTATGAGATCGTCGTGATATTCGAGGACTTTGATGAGCTTCGAAGGCGTATTGCCCATGTGTCCTTTGGAGCATGGTGACTCACATTGATGGTAGCTGTGAGTATTTACCTAAAGAAGGAATCATACGCCGACCTGGTCTATGGACCATATTGGGTATGAACCAGATGTTGATGAACAACAACATGCCTTAAATGCGACATTATCCGTTCCTACTTCACTCTTGTCTGATGTCGGCATCAGGTGCGTCAGTACCGCAGACAAGGCAGAGGCACTCTTAGAGAACTTACTACCTATAGAAACGATGTTCTCTAGTGGAATGTCGCTTGATACCTCCTACTCGCGTGTACTGAATCCAGCTTGAAAATAGAGCCGAGGCATCATCCTCTCAGAAACTCTGCCGTTCAACTGCCGCGATTGGACCAACTAGCGGGACGGGTGGAGAATCCTTAATTTAGAGTTAAATCTCCACCCGCGTGGCTGAGATCGGATCCCTCAGCTGCAGCACACTCTTGGTCATCAACTCTCCCTCAACCACAAAGAAAACAACGAGGATCTCCACGGAATCTGGTATTTATCTCTCATTTTCTTTAAATATAGCCATAGCTGCAAGAGAGTACAACTTCCGTGCAAGATCGGGTCAATCTGCTTCACGGATATCGCAGGGATGATCCGGGATTTCATGAGTAGAGAATAGGTCGTGGTGCTTAGAACATCCTAGTTGAGCAAAAAATAGGTAATTGAAGCAGAGGAATGACTGTAGAGTCGCGAGTATGATGTCTCCAGTATCATGCAAGAGGCGAACTAGCACGCCCACAACGATCACACTCCTCTCTCTACACAACCTTCTGATTGCTCCAAAGCCATCGACCCGTAACTAGAGCCGGTTCTTTCATCCAGAGCCGAACGATATATTTTAAAAGTCTTACATACCTATCCAGTCATCGATTTCGACAGTCACTAAACGCACAACACCGACACCGAGGGAGGACGACATCAGAAATGGTGGTGATTTCCGCTCAACAAGATTACCATCCAGGAGATCTTACTTCAAAGACGGCCCCTTCCCACGCCAGGTCGTCATAGACAAACAGAGGGTCCACGCCTCCTCTAGGGGTGGCTTGGTCGGCAGGATGTACGAGCTTGATCGGTGTTTGGCTCCTTAAGATTCTGTCATCTTTGCTGCTGAGGGGTGTCTGGCTTCTTCCCTTTCTCATCCTCAACGACTTTGTTTCGGCCCTACTGCAACTACATCATTGAGAAAAGGAGTAATCTAACGGGGTCAAGTTGATATACATCCATGTCAACGAACGACAAAGTCTACTGGAACGGCTACCTATGTTTATACAATCAAAAGATCAAGGGATTGCCCAGAATCGCCTTGTCAATATATCCAAGAGAAAGAAAGGAAAGAAAGACAGCGAAAGCAAAGGGAAAAACAAAATAAGAAGAGAAAAGAAAGAAAGAAAGAAAGAACGAGTGAAACTAATCGCGCACTTTGCCCGCCTCGCGTACCTCATTCATGAACCCATCCTCATCGCCCACTGCCGTGAGGACCCAATAGTCACCCACGCCAGCATTGGCAAGTTGACCACCACCGAATCCGGTCGCCGTTCCCGCAGGAGCGCTGTGGCGGCCCTTGGGCATAGTGCCGACGTGACGTGGTCCCCAGCCAAGGACGTCCCGCACCGCCGAGCGACCCTGGTCGTCCGGCGTCGCGAACCCTACGAGCTGCGACTGCAAGCAGCCGAGAATCGCAACCGCACTGCGAATCATCGCACGGTCTCCCTCGAAGACCCAGCAGTCCCAGACACGACTGAGTCGCTCCAAATCCAGCCCGTTAGTCATGAGGGAGCGGAACATCGGCTCCCAGACCTCTTCCTCCGTGAGGTGCAGCGTCTCGAAGAGGTGCGTTGCGACATGCGGGAATTTATATTTCAGCGTCGCAGACGCCAGCGTATAGGTCCGGCTGATAGCACCACGGTCCAATGTCAGGAACGCCACCGGTAAAGGCCGGTTCAGGGCGTTGGCCATGGCCAAAAATGCAGATGCCGGACTGGGGAATTGAAGCACCAGCAACGCAGCGATCGTCTGTCAGATGGTTAGGATCATGCACTCGAAAAAAAAGGACAAGCGATGGCTTACATGAAGACCGCTAATATAGCCCACGTCGCTCCGATACATCGAATAGGCCTGGAGAACATCGATCAACGTGTCGCGTAAGGGACCTCCTTCTTGGAAGAGATTGAGGTCCGGGAAGGCCTTTGATACATCCGCCTCGATGGTGTCAAACCAATCGCGCATCCGCTTATTGCTCTCGCCCACATCGCCATCCGACTTGGATCGCACATCTTTGGCTCGAGCCAGTGCCTTCTTGTAGGTTTCTTCGGACAACGAAAGCTCGTTGCCGATGGCACGCTGCCAGGTGATTCCTCGGCACCGAGCCGGTATACCACGCCACCACAATTCGCGTGTGCGATTTTCCTTGATAGCACGATCCCAATGGGGGTATACATAGTCGTCCCAGATGTGCTGCAGAGCCTCGCGCGTATTGTCTTTTTCGCACTTTTCTGACGCTGCCTTGGCCGCTCGACGCTTATCTGAAAGAAGTCAGCACGAAGATAGTCCAGAAAGACGGTCGACCGTAGTCGTCAAGATGAAGCGTGTGAAACGTACCGGCTTCCCGAGATTGCTCCATCATCTTCTTGTATTCCTTGATATGTCTGCGTTCCTCCTTCTGATCTTTCGGAGGGAGCCAGCTGGGTCGGGTTCGCGTCAAAACCTTTTCCTTCTCCTTGCTGATGGGCAAGGGGTCGATCATGATATTGGATTTCTGCAGCGGCGGCAGCTCAATGGCAGTCTTTGACGCGCGCTTCGAATCAGTTCCCGAGCTCGAGGACGAGCGGCCGCTCTGAAGGCTCTCGCCACGCTTGTATTGAAGCTCATCGGCATGGAATTCCAAAGCCTGGGTGATGATCTTCGCTTCCTCCGACAGATCCGACATCATGCTATTATAAGAATAAAGCCGAGGATTGCGCGGGGAGATTTGTCCACGCTCGGGACCGGCTGAACTGGAGCGGACAGTCTGACGGGTGCGTTGCGATCCGCGGGGGGATTTCGAGGCCGGAGACGGGGCCCCCTGGGCCTCCGGGACGGAGTGAGAGAACGGAAGAGGTCGAGGGCCGGGGCTGCGGCCGTTCGGACTCGCACTTCGCGACGGGGGGCGATCCTGCGCCGGCCGGGGAGAGATGGGCACATTCCAGAGACTCGCATCATCCGGGAGCTCCTCGTCCGAGTCATGGTATTCCTCCTCCAGTTCCCGCAGCGATTTGCGGTTCGGTTGCCAGGAATGCTTGCGGTTCAGGGGTGGGCGTGGACGAGCACTTACGGGTGACAGGGCGAGGCTCTGCGCGGAGGGGGAGGAACCCAGCGTGGAGGATGGTCTCAACGGGGAGGTGGAACGGGAACGATGGGGTTTGGACACTTGCAAGGGCGACAGAACGGCATTGCTGGGCTCCCGCTTGCCGCGCATCGAGATGGACCGCGTTTGCAAGGTGAGGGACCTGTTGGCGCCCTGGGACGGGGCGGGCGGATTTCGAGGTTTCGGAGTCGACGTCAAGTCGCGTGTGGTGGTGACCGGGGACTTGGCCTGAAGCCTGGAAGAGGATGATCGCGACAACCCAGGTCGCGTGTAGGGGGACGGGGTGCCCTCGTGGTACGGGAGGGCCTCATCATCGCCCAGTCCAATCTCCTCAAAGTTGGAGATATCGGTGAAGATGCCCTCGGCGCCGGAGTGAGATGAAGACCGGAAGGAGGAGGATTTGGAGGACTTGGAGCCGGATAGCTCGGGCGGGGAATTGGGGGTGTTACAAACGGTGGTCGCCATTTCGTCCGGCGTGATTGTCGATCGCGCAGCGAAGGAAGAAGAAGTAAGAGAGTGTGAGAGGGGACCAAGAAATCTAAAAGGTAAAAAAAGAGAAGCAGAAGAAGTAGAACAGAGAAGCCAATCGATCAATCGATCCGGCTTAACGAGGGACAGAAAAGGGGAACGGGTTGATCCCACGTCCGCGAAGATGCTGTTGTCAGGCAGACTCCCCAGCCATCCAGAACTTCGTCAAGAAGTGACAGACTGGTGAGCCCGAGAGCGAGAGAGCGAGAGACAGTATCGTCGAGTCGAGGATGAGGGTGTTGACGTGCCCCGGGGGGATTGGATATGGGGGCGGAACCGGTGGAAGGACGATCGACAAGACGACGGGGAAGAGAGGGGGACGGGAAAGTAGGAGAAGCGAGCAGGAAGCGAGTGATAGACACGCGGGGCGAGTCGAGAAGAAAAGGAGGAAAGCGAGGACGAAGGATGGACTGGGGAGCGAGAGGAGGAATGAAGGGAAGAATGGCTGAGAGAGAAGGAGGAACGTTGAAGCTGCACCCGGCGAGGTCTGGCCAATCACCCGCCAATGGGGGGGTGTGCCCAGGTATCGCCGCAGTACCTCACAGCCGAATCCGTCGCGCAAAGGAACCTGCGCGGGACTTGCCCGCGCACCGCCACAGCGCCGTTGCTGAGAGAGGCTAGTCCCAACCCTATCGTCATCGAGTATACGATCTCACGACGTCCAGAGTGACTACATCCTACGATAGAAGGGGCATCTCACGTTGACCCCGACCATCTCTCACCGAACAACACCCCCGGCAACCCCGATTGTTGACGTTTTACCGCTCGGAGCCGCCAATTTGCCTCCCCCTTTTTTCCTTTCCACTCACAGTCTCGTCCTCTCGCCCGGGTTCCGTGGTATGTGCCCGTCCAGAACCATGGAGCCTCCCACGCGTGGTGGGCCAGTTTCTCGCGGTTTCTTTCGCATACGCCCTTCTCGCAGAGATGGACAGGTGGTGCCCTTGTTGGAGTGAAGCTATTTCGCTAAAGCGGATTTTTTAGCTCTATCGTCGGAAGAATCTTTCAAAGCGACCAACCAACCCAAGACCCAAGTCTCCAGACCCTCTTCTCTCCAAAACCCGACCAACCAGACACACAGTGGACAGAATAGGTTTCCAGCATACTGGATCCTTCCCGAGCAGCTGGGAATGGGCCTGTCGATCCATCAGCGTTTTGAGAGTTTCTAAGCCCATTCCTTTGCGCGAATTTCCCCCTCGGGTCTGCCTAAACCTAATCGCATCCCTCTTAAGGCTTGGTGCGTGCTCAACCAAACTATCACTCGGTTGAGATTCATTCTCCTGAGCCCTATGAGGTGCGATGCGTGGTGATCTGGTGGTAAACAATGATGCACCGTCGTTGGGGTTTGCACGTGTATTCCTGGAGGATTGAGTTCGACCTGCTCAGCATTGACAAGATCGTAGAATTGGGACTGTCGGCATCCTCATTCACATGGACCTGGAATTGGGGCTCTCGATTGGAGTAGTTCCTTTCTACAGTTCTTCTCCAGTTATCTACTCGTAGCGACTGACCCGTTTTGTACATCTCTCAATGCATATTCGAGAGAAGTTTGACCTCCCGCTCGCTCCATCCATGGCAACAAGCATGAAAATGGAGTGACATATTGCCATTCATGGAGAGTGTCCATAGCCTGAAGCATATCTTCTTGGATCCACGGAAGGTTCTAAGCGTCAGAAGATATTTTTCTTACACTTCGGAGTATATCGAGAAATCAGCTGGATTTGCCCAAAATACACCCATGCTGAATGAATGCATTTCGGAGTTCCGATGAGTTCCGATCGAAAAGGGTAATCTCCCGACCTGCCCCACATTCCCTTTTCATCCTCATCTACATCTCTCTCTTCTACAAATACAACTCCATCTACAACTACACCCATCCTCGTGCATCCCTCCCAAACTATAAGCTGACCATTCCCTCACCTCTTGATCCACATCACAGTCATTTCAACGATGACCGAAACAACCCCTACAGAGAGCCCCTTCACAAAGCTCTGCTCGCTACTACAACCTAATGAGATCATCACTCCCGAGTCCCCAGAATACCACCCCAGCATCCAAACCTGGGCAGTCCAGAAACAGACCACTCCAGACTTGGTCCTTCGACCCACCTCAATTGATGCGCTGAGTAGAGCCGTCAGATACCTATACAAATCCAGTCTGGATTTCACCATCTACGGCCACGGGTTTAGTTCTGCCTCCGCCAAAAATGTGGTGATCAACATGTCAGCATTCGACGACTTTCACTTCGATGCCCATTCAGAATCCGTGATAATTGGTGCGGGACAGACATGGGCTAATGTCTACCACAAGCTGAGCCAAGTAGGTCCGGAATATGGAGGTAAGGAAGAAGCCGTTTGGAAATGTCATTTCCTGCGAAGGCTGATGAGACTCGTCTAAATCACAGTCGTGGGGGGCCGCACACCATGCGTCGGAGTAGCTGGGACTATCCTCAGCGGAGGGTTTTCGTGGTTGTCGAGTGAGCATGGCTGTATCTCTGACCCGGAGAACATGCTAGATGCAAAGGTCGTCAAGTATGACGGGTCAGTGGTCTGGGCCTCTACCGAGCCGGACTTGCTGTGGGCACTCCGGGGTGGCGGAGGCGGCTTTGGCGGTATGTGATTGTTCCATTCACCTGGTCGCGTCCCATCGAGTGATGACTGTGCTGATGTCAATGCATGGGTGTAGTGTTGACACAGGTCAAGCTACGGGTGTATCCTTACCCACAAAAGATCTGGGCTGGCCTGATCCTCATCCCTCGAGAAAGGCTGGAGCAGGTCGCAGATGGTATTGCAGGCTTCCTTGCGCAACCCGTCAGCTCCAGGATTTCCATGTTTCTGTATGTGGTGAAGGGGCACCTACTTGAGTCGATCGGAACAGACTCAGATATGCTGGTCATTCATGTATTCGACGCTGACGGGGAAGAGCATGGTCGAGCTAACTTCCAATGGGCATTGGACATCCCTGGAGCTGTGGATCAAATGACTACGACAAACCTTGCCGGTGCTGCAGACCTACAAAGTAAGCGAATATGATTACTTCTGCGCAGTGTCATATGATAGCAGCACTAACAATCTAAGCAGACAAAGCAGGTATCGCGAAAGGCACAATGAAACAGTTCTGGCAGTCATTAATATTACGAGACATCACGAAGCAGACTGTGATTAACGCAATCGAATGGTTCGAAGATATCCAAAGACTCGATGAGTCGCTTGGTATTTGCACCTATCTGATCTTCGAATTGCTGTGCTCGGTGAGTCTCGTTCTGCGCAGCTGCCCATATCAGGACATAATCTAAACCGCCTGTTCTTTTCTTGATATAGCGAGATCCAGCTAGAGGCACCTCGAGCTGTGCCTGGCCAAGGCCCAGCGGAACAAAACACATACTACTCCTTGGCACAGGGTGCCCTGCAGATGCCGGACCCGATAAGGAAAAAGAGGCTCGGGATCTAGCAATTGAGGCACCCTCCAAGGTACTGGGAGAGGACGCAGAGATACATATATTGCCAAATGGATTTGAAGACTATCATGACCCTGCAAAGGTATCTCTATCGAGCTTCCAGCATGTTGAATAGATACTCACACAGTTTATAGATCTGGGGCTCTCATGTAACCAAACTGCAGGAATTGCGGAGGCGCTTTGACCCGTGTGGGAGATTCAAAGGGGCCATCAGTGCGAATGACTAGGCGCGAGGTCCACCTAGTTTAAAAAGCAAGTCGGTCGGGCAAAAGTTTGATCTAAATTGTGGTAGGGGGTACTTTCCAATCGCGACCTATAGATTGTATGTCTACATAGGTCAAACCAAAGCAATGTCGTTGAAACTCGTACGATATGTCTTGATAATCAGAGGGAAAGAGAGAAGGAATAAGCCCAGTCCTTCAATCTAACTTAAGGGTATGCTGATGAGCAACTGTTCTGGGCATTTTCAATCATCATTCCTTCGGCTTCACAAAGTGTACTTGCTTCCCGAGAAACATGGGACAAGACAATTTGGTATAACTGACCCCTGCACTATCGTTCCGAGGTCGCTTCCTTAGTCTGCGCAGCAAATATTTGCCATCCGCATCTCCATTTGTGCGTCTCCTCGATCTGCATCAGAGTCCAGCGGGCTGAGTGGGATGTGCATGAAGCGGCTGGGTGCTTTCACGGCAGGGTTTGGACTCGACGATATGGGTCCAGATTATTATTGATGGTGACTTGAACTTCAAGTTGGTCGATTTCTGTAAGCAGTATTGGAGGCGAGGAGTGTGCTGAAATGTATTCATCGATGTGGAACTTTGGCTGGCTTTGATTTACAGATATGGTGACATCATCGGATGGAGCTATCTGGTTCTGGTCGAACCCGAACGTAAAATAACAATGGTAATTTGCATGGTATGTCAAGAACATGTGGAATCATTGTAGGGCTGCGATTGACTGGTGAAGGACTGTGTGTGATGTTAAGGATGTTGATTAAATTGGTCGCGTTGGGTCTGGTTACGGATATATAGTCTCTGCAAGGACTATACACCCTCGATGTCTACACGAAGCAGAAGTATTTGGTACCTTTGTAAGTCGACAAGCATTCATCCATGACTAAACAGGGTACACCTAGAAAGTACCACTAAAACTTCCATCCCCCATACATCGAATTCCCTTGGTCTACCACCTTCCCCAACTGCATCCTCTTCCGCATAGATAGCGGCCGCGTTCGCTTAACCACCCCGTCCAGCCAGTGCAAAACCTCCGCATACCGGGTCTGCTTGCGTCCCAGCACGAACCGAAACGCCATGGCCCCCAGATACTGCGCCTGAGACGGATGCATCACCGTCGCCGAGGATGTTCGCCGTTCCCGTATCTTCTCGACCAGCCGGTACGAGACCTGCATCAAGTCACGAACGGTCCGAACAATCACGTCCGCACTGGGATGGGAGCGGCCCGACAGAGCCCGAAGATACCGGTACAGCTTCATGGCGGCGGTCATGAAGTTGGTGTACAGGTTCGTCCACACCGCGGCGGGGGAATTGTGCGTGTCATCGTAGTACATCGGATGCATGTGAAGGATGAACGCGGATACCACTTTACGGTGGAAGGAGCGGCCCGGCGCGCGGCCCGATTCGACGGTCAAGGAGTTCGATAGGGCGGCTGCGGCGGTATCGCCGCCTCCGAGCTGGCGCTCGTGGTCGCGGAAGATCTCCAGCGTGCGTGTGTCGATCAGGTTCCCGCAGTACGGGAACAGAGAGGTATCCAACAGCCGGGGGATGTGCGTGCCATCGACGGTGGCGGGGAAGTTGACCAGGCTTTTTGCGGGGTTCACAGAGACACCGTAGTCGGGCTGGCCTGCGAGCATGGCGCGCAGAAATCGCATCGCGATGGTGTGGTCGGTGGTGACGAGGAGGAAGTCATCGATGAGTCGGAGGAGAAGAGCGTCGTCGCGTTGTAAGAAACCGAGGGATTCGCGTTCCATTCCTGCGTAGAACAGATTGCAGAGGATACTGGATAGGACTGAGCCCTGCGGAATGCCATTGCGCTGTCGGAAGTACGTCCGTCCGAATTGCACCAGGTTATTGCTGACGTGCTCGTTGAGTAGCTCGAGGACATCCTCCACGGCATACTCTTTCAGAGTCGGCGTGTCAACAAAGACCGTGTTCCTGCGGCTAGGGTTACCCCCAGCTGCTATGGCCTTGGGGAGATGCTCTGGTTCGGTGGCTGATGCGGCTCTCCCCACATACTTTCTGGAAGGCTTGCCTGGGCCTTGTGGGTTGGATGGCCAGGAACTACCGAGGTTATTAGGAGGCCGCATCTCCACGTGTTTCATTATGTGGTATGCATTCTCCGGGACCAGCCTTTCGATAAATTGGACCAGCTTTTGCTGAGGGATGGTATCGAAACAGGACTGTATGTCCAGCTTCACGAAATAGAGACGATGGTGAGAGGGGAGGCTGAGGGAATTGAGGGATAAACGTTGTTTGAAGTCTTTCAATCGCGCCTGGATATCGCCAACAGAGGACACGCAGGAACCCATTTGAGCGGGATTATGCAGCTTTTCGTAGTTGAGTATGTTGTAGACCGGCGTCACCGTGGAATTGACGCTGGCTCCCAGGAATGAAGTCGACTTTCCAGACCATTTTTTCTGCACGATCACCCTACGCCTGAGATTCAGGATCGGACGGATCCCGGTGCTCTTTGGTAGTAGTCGCAGCGACCCATACCCGAGAGACCGTTTGCTCAGCACGCGCCTGGCCGTGTCCGTCTTCAGCTCCTCAAACACAGTTGACTTCAGATTAGCCAAAGGTTGCTGGGTCAGCCGTTGCCACACATCATGCCGGAAATAGAAGAGTCGGTTTCTGTGGGTTTGGGACTCCGTGACATAGAAATTACTCCGGATCAGAGGGACGAGAAGTGAGTCGAAGATGTAATAGATTGCCTCATGGAACAGCTCCGTGCGTTTGTGCAGGTCCGTCTGTGACAGCTTTGGCGAAAATGACGACGACCGCTGGCTTGCAATACCATGGGGCTCCAGCCATGCCATGCATGTAATCTAGTGTGCGTCCATATCAGCCTTGGTTCATGCCGCAAGCGTTGGGACACTCACCTTGATACCCTCACAAACTTCATGAATGCTGAAGCTTTCGAATCGCCGCATGCGCACAAAACGATCCACATATCGCATGATGATATCCTGGTTTGCAAGCTTGTGCTCGCCCGTGCCGTAGAATTGTGGAGGGATAAGCTTTCGTAGAACCGCTCGACAGAAGGCAGATACAGAGGACAGAGGTGTTGCATAATCTGTCAAGCTGACCTTCACACTGGGTTTAGTTGTGGTCGGTCCGGCGGTCACATCCCGAGCATTTGTTGCTTCGAGGTCACTCGGCTGCAGCAGAGGGTCTGGTCCTTGAGTGATCAGAGGTTCGGATGCGGAAGACGCCCCGCTCGTGCTATCTGGTTGAGAGTCAACGGGTCCGAATTTCCAAGGACCAGATGCCTGCGACGTTAGTGTAGCTCTCGCACAGGAGACGCCAGTGACATACATTAAGTGGACAGTAATATCTCAGCAACTGTCTATAGGAACAATGCTTATGGCGGTTCTGTAGCTGTCGAACCAGTTCTACGGCCCCGCCTCGGAGCCGCTTGGGGGTCTTGTTTGATCCTCTAATTCATGATCAGCACACGACGATTCCGATTATACGGGATACAACGCTACCTCTGCTTCAATGCACGGGCAATCTCTTCTTCGCGAGTGAAATAATCCTTGAACGGGAGACTTGTCTCAAGGCTGTCCGGAACACAAGTAAACACATTATGCAGACCAAACTGTCTCGGAAAGATGTACTTCAAGACATGGGTTGTTTGCGACACCGAGTCCGAGGAAGGATACCGATTGAGAACATCTGTTCGCCACGTCAGTGTTACTGTCTTAGACAGTATCAGACTCCGACTCAATCACGATCTCGACGTACGACGACTCGCCAGGCCAAATTGGACCTCGCTCTTGGAGTTGACAGCAGGACGGGCGTACAGCATGCGCCGACGGAAAAACACGATGCTGTTCGGCTTATGCAGGGTCGTACGGCTGCAGGATACGCTATTTTTAGTGGTCGTTGTTAACTTGCCAGCCGCAGGAGGCGCCGGGACAACAGCCGTCGGCGTCTTGAGATTCGAACCGGTTTCTCGTGATACGGGTTTATGCGTTGGTTCAAGCATCGAGAGGGGGAGACCTGCTACAGATCAGTATGTGTACGACCAGCGTTTCTATTGCTATCGCAGAGCTTCTATTGCTATCATGCAGGCCCCTTTCATGCTTTCTCCCCCTGTTGTAGAAGACACCGACTTACCACTAATCTGATAGTATACGCCCTCTGTCTTGTTGACGGCAGTGAATGTCCCGCAATCAAGCAGGAGTCGCATCATAATCTCGTCGCCATTGCTGCCCAAGAGGGCGAGTACATCCGTCCAGGGGGGCTGTTTCAGCGTTTGGACGTTGTGGTTTGGATATAATGCTACGATGCCGGGAATGCTGCATGTAGGTGCGCTGGTGTTCCTCCTTCGCGAGGAGGGGCCACACGCCCGTTGGAACCCATGAGTGAGTATATGTTGTGGCTTGAATGAGAGGCTGCTGCGATTGAAAAGCGTAGATACAACGAAATCGACGATCTATCGTGGGTTAGTCTGCAGGACGTGGAGGCATATCAGACTTTCAAGATAACAAGAACAGTGACGTTTGTGCTCCATTTACAGTATTCAAGCCAGAAACTCGAGACAGCACTCGTGCAAGGTCTTAGAGGATACTTTGATAGATCTTACCTCTGACTGTGCACATATGGGCCCCGAATCCGTACTTTCAAGTTGAGACCGGGTGGACGACTGGGTGAACCGAGCCAGCTCCCGCCGTCTTTCCAGCCCCGCGGTCGGAGGCCGTTCTTTCAGCACGCCGACTAAGGTGGTATCTAGCAGATCGACCAGGTCATGCAGTGAGGTTGTCTCATCCACCGAGGCCCCGTGGGTCGTCTCATCCACGCGAACCGCCGCAATGCGACGTCGACGCGCTTTGGACGACACGGGGATTTGCTGGAGCAGATACTGTCGCAGCGTCAGCACCCGTGAGTAGTATAGCGAAATGACTGGATGGGAATGGTGTTCTGCTATTCCGTCCTGCTTGGGGCTGTTTGACACCGCCGCGGGGGCGGTGGATGGGGGACCAATTGCATCTTTGACGGGTCTCTTTCTTTTCTTGCCCATGGATCTGAGCTGGACCGACGGGTTGAGAGTCCGATACGCGCGTCAAGCCAGGTAGGGATCCCAATGAGTGTTTTGCGTTGTATAGTCCCCGACCAGAAATGGGTAGTGGTGGATGTTGATGGGGCGTGTCTCGATGGTTCGGCTTGGCGGCGAGTGAAACGCGACGCGCCGCTCCCACGCGACACACACCCTACAGACACACCTGGATATTGGGAAACATCTATCAACTTCGATCGCCCACCATCCACCACCGATTGAGGAATGGATTCAACACCTTTTGACCCGCCGGTCCCCTCTATCATGAATTCTGAGCTAATCATCTCTCTGCGAAGCGAGACCGCACGTTGAATCCCGGAAGCAGCTGGTGTTTGGAAGTGAGACAACCTGACTCCACCGAGCTGAAGGCCTCTCGTGAAACTTGTGGTGGATAGCTGAGGGGATAGTGCGGTCGTGCGACGCATCGAAACGTCTAGAGAAGACTTCCGTCATCCTACAATCTCATCCTTTGTCCCCTGTACGGTGAAGGCGCTCTCAGTGTCTCAGACCATCCCGAGGCACTCGCAGAGGCTTGTGGTTTCAGGAGGAGGGACTGGGGCAGTTTCTTCTGTAGATCATCTACACGATCCGTCTGTACATTCCCGGTCGATGTCGGTGACGATCCATCGACCGGAACTCCTGTTATCGATGCTACTTGGCACATGAGGACGGCAGACCGACCTCGCGTACGCTTGACTGGATCTGTAGACACAGATGACCATCTATTTTCCCAGCTGAGAAGCGACTCGGTGTGCCCCTGAGCTGGGTTAGCAACGGAGAAAAATCCATAATCAATCTCAGGCTGATTCCCGGTCGCGTGACGGAAGCGTCCGAGCGACGATCACACCCGCAAACAACCGTCTAGGCGATCGTCGATCGCACTGGCAGCCGGAATTGGACGCCCTGATACCTCCTCTCCCCCCCGGAGCTGATATGTGCACCGTACCTCTGGGAGGAGAGCCATCAAGATGCTCCGAGCAAGACAGGGCGGCTGCAAGCGCCGGACCTGCATGACCGCCTCTGACCCCGTGAAGAATCTGCCGCCCTTGATTCGTACAGCATGCAGTCGGCAGTGAAGACACGAGACGGACCGGCCGGGGTACCCTTCGTAGGGAGGTACATACATTCAGGGCCCCCTACATTGGGCCGGGACGAAAAACTCAGTGCCAGGTCAATTGAGTTGGGCCGTTTCTGTCAACCAGCGCCGGAAGGCGACCTCCGCCGGGCCGCCGGGTGGCTATTACTTTTGGAGAGGATCTTGGGAAGGGATGCAGAACACAGGTCTGGTCTGTGTTGTCCGGTCTGATTGGCATGATTGGCCCGGAGGGAGTGGTGCAAGGGTTCACCCCGGGCGGCCATGATGCCGGCGGATGGCCTGCATCACGCCCATGCCTCGAAGACGAATGGATTTTGATTCAGGTCATCCATCGCTCGGGAATCATCAGTCTTGCTGTGGATGATAATGAGAGTGGATTCGGCAACCGATACCTCCACGACGACGCCAAGCCCGACAGTGACGAAATTCCAGCCACGCAATCGGGTCAGGAACCACACCCCAACAAGACTGAACAATCCATTCCCACAGTAGGCAAAAATCCTCGCATCTACTCCGTAATTCCCCAGGGCATACGTAACCTCTACGGAGGGGAGGGTCGACCATGTGGAAATGAGATCAAAATGAAAGGACGCAACGGACTGCGTCCTCCATCCAGTCATGACCCGGACGATCTGTGGCGCTTGTGGCCCCGAGAGGATTAATTATAGCGACCAGATCCGTGGAACGCCGGGGGTCTAGAAAGGTCGCAGCATTCCCAACCCAGGGTCCAGTACCAGTCCTGCGGAGTCTGGGGGAAAAATTTCCTTTCACCACAGATGTACACACCCCGAGGCTGTCACTACCGGCGTTCGTCCCGTGCTGCTGGAAATTACAGGATCTGGCAGAGTCCACTTCAGTTCGACCAGCGGTGTGTGAGCGGAAGACATCCTGTCTGTCGGACCGCCAGTCACGGCCATCCACGACGGCAGGGAGGATGCGGCAGTGGAGTCTCTCCCGATACGTCATGCCCAACCCCTCTGGCCGCCCCAGGAGGATCGCATGATGCTTGACCGCTGGCATCGGCAAACGAGAACGAACAATATCAGTTGTCGTTCCGATCCAGAGCGAAACGGAGAGAGACCCCAGCCCAATCTCGTGGCCTGAGACCGTCGGCTGAGTTGGCACTCGGGAGCCAGACTCCTGGTCACCGTGCTCGGGAGATCATCTCGAGCATATCTGCGGTGCACAGCGAATGCATGGAGCTATCCAGCACCGTTGGATTTGATTCGTCCAGCATGTATCGACGGACCTTCCAGCACATCGATCCCCATGGCCGCCGTCCTTCAGTCGTCGTTGTCGTCCGTACCTTGCCTACTTCCGACTTCTCTGTCCGTCGCGGCCCGTTTCCCCGGCAGGATGGAAGAGTCGGCCAGTCAAACGCCTGGCGATCATTATCGTTGGCAGAATGGGTCCCTTGCACCTCGAATTTCCCCGATGCAGAACAGCCAGCCAGACGATCCCTGGAGTGATAAGAGACCGTCCTGTGTAGAGACCGCAGGGGATATGGAGAGGAATTTGCCCGGATTCGGGTTCCGATCGAGTCATGCGACTGGTGAACCAGGGGGGGATGCGAGGTGTCAGATTGGCATCAATAATAATGACATTATCTCATTGTGACTCGATGAAGTCCATCTGAAGGAGGGGGGATTCTGTACTGGTCACAAACGCTAACCGGGAGGGGAGAAGGAGGAACTAGGTACGGAATAGAGGTATTATTCATTGGTATGGAACGTCCCCTGTCTAGGACCTCATGTTCGTGGTTTGTAGGTACTGTGAACTGTGTATCCTGTCCACCGGCCGGGATAGTCAGTGGCCCGCTCTTCTTTGGGAATGATTATGTTGTCAATGAACATTTCCAAGGAAACTTCCAAGGTTCTCTCTGCAGTGGACAGAGATGACGCCAGAGGAGGCGGTGGACTCCCAGAAAACCCGGTCGGGGCCGTCCAGCGTAATTATGACCGCCTTTTCGAGACCAGTAGTAGCATGTCCATTGTGCAAAGGGCGCCCCGACAATCTAATACATAGTATTCCGCGGATCAAGGCTAATTCGGCTTCGAAGATGGCTTCCCTGGGGATAGGCGGTCCATCCACCAGGGCGGATCCGAGGTGAGAGACAAAAGCAAAGGGATGGATACATCGATCGATAAATAGTATCCATCATCAATGTTCTCTCTCGCTATTCATTCCTCGGTCCATGATTATTGGATAGCGTCGGAAAAAAGGCGAATTACCTAGACCAGAAGGAAAGAAACAAAAAAAAAAAAAAGAAAAAGGAAAAGAAAAAGAAAGAAAAACTCTGTGGACAACAAAGCATGAGTGGAGGTTTCCTGGAGGCGATCCAGGGAACTCCCATGTAAAACCACATGGAACCACGGCCAGATGGCCAATGGTCGGGGGCCCTCTTTGTTCCTGAGTGGTCCCATCCAGAACCGCCGCAGCCCTCGATGAGAGCGACCCGAACAGCGTTGCGATCAGGGTCTTTCGGTCGGGGGGATGGGATAGGAAACGACCGCCCTGTTAGGTACAGAGTAGATACCTACCTAGGTAGAGACAGAGGATTCATGACGAAAAGGTCACTCTCATCTCCGGGGCCATAGGTCAGCTAAAGGACGGATGTACTTGGATACCGCATCTTACCGCCGGGAGGTATGGTAATTTTAAATTAGAGAACCCCATTGGCCGATCCCCACGAACTAGACCGTTCTGTCCGCCCAACGGGGTAAGCGCCAAGGGGCACGACCAGTGACAGGATCGCAATTGTTTTCTATCTGAACCTTCCACGGTTCTTTAATCCGACCTTGAATTCCAGAGGGTTGATGCATCCAGTGTCTTTCCGATGGGAGAAAGAAAAAAAGAAACGGGGGTTCGACCCGTCGCTAAAGGCAGAGTGATCGATCATGAAGAACGACGGATCTGTTGAGCACACCGATCGAGGGATCCTCCCGACAACAGGGCTGTGACGGCCCACCGGGCATGGATGAGTTCGTCCGATGGGGGGATGGACATACGATGTACTCTATCGGCAGGAATATCAGGTAATATTGAAGGTCGATGGGATGGGGACCGGACCCATTCTTCGCACATGGACCGTACCAGGACCTGATTTATTGGGGAGGGGATCTCATTATTATTATCACCTTTCCGGCCCGCTCTCCCCCTCACTGCGCTGGCTCACGTTCCCCTCTCCCCTCTCTCCTCTCTCTGTCGCTCTCCCTCACCCTCACAGGCACTCGCTGCTGGCTGCTGCTCGACCATCCCGGTTAGGCGCTGTACAAACAAGCGGTTCCGCCCCCCCGTCCAACTCTCCCGACACCTCCTGACTTGTTGGCCTGTCCGTTCGCTACTCCGTTCGTCGTCCGTCCCCTACTCTGGAGTACAGTACCCTCGGCCGATTTGCGCCAGACGGCCTGTGACAGTACCCATACCTGCGGTACATCTGCGTTTCTCCATCCTCAACAACCTCTCTCGCTCTCGTCCTCACCTCCTCGCTCGTCCGCTCGTCCACGCTCACTCGCTCTCTCTCTCTCGATATTCCAACCCCGTCTCTTCTGTCCGTTCCCGCACTCTCGGACATCCAACCGTTTTCCCCTCCCCCCATCGCGCTTCCAGGAAATCTACCTGCCTGCGCACTCAGCCGTCATCTTGTTCCCTCTGAAATATGACGCTGTCCTGGCGGTAGTGCAACCCGGTGATGCCTGTACTTGGTAGTTCTGGCCGGTCCATCTGCAACCTTCGATCGGTGGCCTACCAGCTGTGAACAACGCATCGCAAGCCCGGAGAAGCCTCCATTTACGACGGGTTCTCCACCAACCATCCCGTTGGGTGACAATCCACGTCAAATCACATTCGGCCTGCCATTAAAATTAAAGGGGGGAGTCAAAAGTACACAGGCACCGTTCGGGGAGGGACAAAGACGCACTGACTCGGCTTGAAGAATGCAAGATGTCCGGCAGCAATGTCAAGCCCGGCGCTTCTTGTCTTCCCAACGGTGACCTTCCTTACCACCACCGGCGCCAATCTTCCCCAACCCTCCACCACCATCCGTTCAACGACCATCGCAGCGACGTCCAACTTCCCTCGTCGCCCCCCTTGCCTTTGACGAGTCCCACCTACCCGACAGAACAGGGTGTCACAAACGCGACCTCCCCCGACCATCCCCCATACCCCACGCACGTCGACCTCCGCGCCTCCACGCAGGATCCTGATCAATACTACCGAACACATTCACCCGCCGTGTCGGCAGAGGAGGAGCATAGCGGACCACGGGCCTCCCGCAGTGGTGGTGTGATTCGTGGTCTGGACAGCACGCTCGCAGCCGAGGGCCTTGCGGCTCCCTCTCACCGGGTATCGTCAGTGCCAACTCCCTCAGACGGGCTGCCTGCGACCTGGACCTCAGGACAATACCGCTCGGCTTCAGATACCCACAGAGGCATCGAACTGGATCCCACGCAGGACCGATCCGCACGCGTCCCGGCCGCACGGTCCAGACAGACCTCATTCAAGGATCTCATCAACAAGTTCAACAACAACGTCGATCAAGTGCTCCCCCTGCCCTCTGCACCGATCTCCCGAGAACCGTCTCGCGCGGCCAGCCCGGTGAGCCCAGTAGACCGCAGTTTTCGATCCAGAGCGTCATCATCTCGCCAGCAAACCGACTCATCTTCCCGGCGGGCCTCCCTGTCGCGGTGGAATTCTGGCAGTCCTCTCAGTCACGACTATCCATCCGAGTCCGCTCATCTCCCGTGGAACGCCAGTGAAATCAACGACACACCCGCCTCGCCTCACTTCCACCGCCCCGACTCGCTGCCCCGGCGCCCGCAGTTTGGAAAACTGCTCTCAGTAGACACCAGCTTTCAGAACCCGGGACATGGAATCTCGTCGCATCTGCGACGTCGTGGTTCCGAAGGGAGTATTGCCAGCCCAAATCCTGGTCTTCTAGAGCCCTTTGATCCGTCTCCGGGTCGGTCCCCGCTAACCCCAACTGCATGGTATTTGGGCTACACGCCATTTTTAGAAGCAGTGAGCACCGGCGCGAACCCACCCCAAAGCCATCGGCGAACGAGAAGTGATCTTTCTGGAGTTTGGCCGGGAGGAGCTGCTGCGCACGCTCCCGAATCCCACATGGCGGTCCCGGCCCCCTTGCAGACCGACTCCCCAACATCGTTAGAGAACAGCCCACATTCCAAGTCCCGCATTCCAGTCTCTTCCCGCCGCCTCCATTCGGGTTCCGTTTCGGACGATGCTTCCCCTACCGTCAGCCATCGGGCCACCGCCCAGGTTCCACTGCCCCCCAAGGGCGTTAGTCGACTTCCTAAACCGGCCCCCAAGTCCCCTCCGCCTCGACCGAACGATGAAGATCACCCGTCGTTTGCATTATCACCGCGAGCAAGGCGGCAGGTGGCTAGTGGTCGCTCCCGTCATCAGCCGCCCGCTAGGAAAGGTCCGTTGTTGGAGGCATACATAGCGGCGCCTCCACCAAAGAAGTCTCCCCCACTCCGCAGCTCGCGACCCCGCCAACCGGTCTCACATACGGCCTCGTCAACATCGCGAACCAAGGTCGGACAAACGGTGTCCAATTTCCAGCGACAAATCACGACCCACGACCGGGAGGCGCGCAGCGCTCGGCCCCGAGAACGACGACTACCGGAGCTGGGCAATGTCGACTTTGCGACCCGACGACAGCGAATTCAGCAGGCATTCAACCGTACGGTTGAAGAGAATGAACGAAAGGAAGAGAAGGCTGCAGAACGTCGCCGTCAGGTCAAAGCCCGCGAACAGAAGCACGGACCAGAATCCGCCGCTACAGCAGAGTCTCCACGACAAGAGACACCTAAACCAGAACTCCACCCGCCATCCGAAGATACAGCCACGGTGATTGACGATTCCGCACAGACCTGTCATGAAGACGAAGAGTTAGCGCCAGCCGCTGTCGATCCACGACCGCTGCCCCAGCTGCACGTTGACACCGACGTCTGCAGCCAAGGCAGCGAGGGAACCCCCGTCGATACTCACCCCATGACTATGGACTCCCCAACACTCGGGAAACCGGACGTGGCCGTGAGTGTACATGAAATTCCCTCCAAGTCGGGTCCCCTTCCAGTCTCTGCCATATCGACACAAACCCATGTGACCCCGTTTGATCAAGAACCACAGAACGGGCTTACCCGACAGAATATCCATGCGTCGCATCGGACATTGCTGAGCCAGATCATGCAAATCCGCGAGTCTAGCTCCAGTAGCTCATCATGCGACGAACCGGACTATAGTATGTCGGAAAACGATGACAAGGAGTCCATCAAAATCTTGTTGGGTGATGGAGTGGGGATCGATGACTCTATGGAGAGCAGCGATAACCAGGAACAGCCCAATTTGTATACCCGACATGAAACCTCCGGAAATGGTATAATCAATCGGTGGAGCATGAGCTCCTGGTCATCCTCGCTTCGCAACCAACACTCAACCGACGATCAGTGTGAAGCCAGCGGAGACGACCTCTCTCACATCCCACCCTCCGCAGACGACAGCGAGCTGGCAACTACTCAGTCCTGCTCAGCCTCAAGTACCCCGGACTCAGTCACGATCCCTCAAGTGGCCGGACCTGCACACAATCACGACGCCGTCTTCAACAAGCCACTGCATGGCCATTCTCATGCACCGAATCTGGCGAGGTTAGGTGGATGGGATTCGAACCGGGTCACGCAGTTGTACCTGGAGGAGCTCACCCGTGGAAGAGGCAACCTTCCCATGCCTGCAATTCGCGCATCCCCTGAACCACGCATGGCAGCCGACAAAAGGGCAGACGGGAGAACGGACAGTCTGACCGATGAGCCTGTCCTCGTGTCGAGCAAAGACCTGCCACCCTCCGAAGGGCTAGGACATTCTGCTAGCTTGGTCTTGCGAGATGATTGGGAACACGCCTCTCCCTCCATCCTAGACTGGATGCAAGTCGCAGCAGCAGAGTCTGCATCACGAGGCATTGTAAACACCACCGACCCCAAAGACGATGGCGCCCCTACGCCTCGTATAGTCACCCCCAACCCCCCGACCTCATCGTCAGAGGAGGCCAATAAAAACCTTGGCTTGGCGATCAATGTCGAGATGCCTGAAGAAGACATGGCGGAAGTTCCTCCGCCTCCGTTGCCACGACACGATCCTCCAGAGCTGCCTGCAGAGGCGCAGGAGGACCAACCTGCCCCGCTCCCCTCCATCATGCATCCAGCTCAACAACCAACAAGCGCACTGCATAACGTTTCATTTGCCCCGCTGGGCCCAGTCCAAAGCGCCGGGAGTAGCGGAGACTCGTCACTCCAACACATCGAGCCCGCACCTTCCCCGGAAGCTTTAGACTCCTCAGCCACGTCCCTAGTCCCGTCTACGTCAGAGCAAGCCTTGCCGAAGGCTGCATCGCCGTCACCGGAGCAGCGGCGTTTAAAGAAGCGACGAAACGTCATCAAAGAACTTGTCGACACGGAATACACCTTCGGACGGGACATGAAAGTGGTTGACGATATCTATAAAGGCACATCCAGTTCGTGCCTGGACCTCTCAGCTGATGATGTCAAGGTCCTCTTTGCCAATTCCGATCAAGTTGTGCAATTCTCGATGGTCTTCTTGGATGGCCTCAAAGAGGCGGCAAGGGGAGTATATGTGATGCCCAAGTCTCAGCGATGGAGCAGTAAACGCAATGCTAGGAACCACAATTCAGTCCGAGCCGACACCGAAACGTCCAACAGTCCTGGTCTCTCGGACCTGGAGAAGGACAACACAACCTCCATCGGCCAAGCATTCATGATCCACATGCTGCAGATGGAGAAAGTGTACGCGGACTATCTCAAGAACCACGATGCTGCCAACAAGAAACTCCAAACCTTGCAGCGCAACCCGAAGGTGGCCATATGGCTCAAGGAATGCCGGGAGTGGGCATCAGACCTCACGACAGCCTGGGACTTGGATTCTTTGCTTGTCAAGCCTGTGCAAAGAATCCTCAAATATCCTCTTCTGTTATCAGAACTCCTGGACTCCACTCCAAATGATCATCCAGATCGCCCAGCCCTCATCACAGCCCTCGAAGAAGTCACTAACATCTCGGTTCGAATCAATGAGATGAAGAAGCGTGCCGACTTGGTTGGTCAAGTTGTTGGCCGCAAGCGAAAAGAATCAGATGTCCGAGCGGGCTTGTCCAAAGCTTTTGGCCGCCGTACGGAAAAGCTGAGGCAGCAAGTAGGCCTCTCAGATATGTTTGAAGATAAGGAATACGATGCCCTGTCCACACGGTTTGGGGACAATTTCTTCCAGCTGCAAGTTGTGATGCGGGATGCGGAAATGTACACTCGCGAGGTTCAGGGTTCCCTGGGTCGCTTCAGTGAGTTTGTCGGCGCGATTGAGGCCTTCCTCGACGTGTCCCAGACGAATTTCTCGGAACTGGAGGGCAAGTGGCGTGAATTGAGAGTGACGGTGGAGGGATTGATGATGGTGGCATTGCCGGATCATGTAAGTCGTATTCATTTCATTGCCCCGCCAGAATAACAAGGAGAAGTACTAACAGATGGTTTCTAGATTGCCACGGTTCGCAAGAGCGTCATTGACCCCATGGTTGCTCTACTGAAGCTTCATGACGGCCCACAGCGCGTGATGAGAAAACGAGACAAGCGCCTGATGGACTATGCGCGCTTCAAGAGCATCAAAGACCGGGGTGACAAGCCTGACAAAAAGACCACCGAACAAGGCGAGCAATTCGTGGCTCTCAATGAGACTCTTAAGGACGAACTTCCCAAGCTCTATTCCTTAACAGCCAAGCTGATGGAGGCGTGTTTGGAGAATTTTGTTCAGATACAGACTACTTGGTTCAATGTCCTGCAAGAAAAGTTGGGCTCCCTGGTTGACGTGTTCCCCGATGATATGGAGAAGGTGATCAATGACTGGTCCGGGGCCTTCAACTTCTCAGAAGCGCAGGTCTTGTCGCTCGGGGTCTGCAATGGTTCGCTACTGGCAGACGCTGTCAACCTCGTCAACTTCAACACCCCTTCTACTGGTGCGACCATAAGCTCGCCGCGACGCCCCTCAACTGTCAACAGTACCAGCACGAGGGTAGGCTCGGGTCTTGAGGACTCACCGAAGGTTTCCTATGACTTTAGCTCCAGTAGTCGGCCATTCCAGTCCCCCAGCCTCGATGGCCAGTCTCAAATCTCTCATGGACGCCACCGTGCAGATTCCACGTTCTCGGGACGTGCTATGACTGAACACCCCGAGATTCCACGAAGCCAGGCGCTGCAACATATCACCCATGGCTCGTCAACCTCTGTGCCCACAACGAATCCCAACACCGAGTCCCTGCCCAGCCTGCCTCGGCTCAGCCTGGAATCTCCTTTCCTCGCGGAGGTCATGGGGTCTTCTCACCACGAACCGAAGCCTTCCGAGGAGCCTCCCACATCGCCTGGGGGCCGCTACTCTGGATTCTTTTCGTCGGCGATGCCCATGTCCGACCACCCACAAGACAGTCCCCCTACCGAGTCTGGAGCTTCTAAAGAGCCGGCAGTGCTTTTCTTGGCTGCGAGCATCTATGAGTTCAATATCGATCGGGCCCGACGGGAGGCTGGCTACCCTTACCTGACCTATGTGGCCGGGGAAATCTTTGATGTAATCGCCGAGAAGGGAGAGCTCTGGCTGGCCAAAAACCAGGATGATCCTACTCGCCAGGTCGGCTGGATCTGGAATAAACACTTCGCCAAGCTCTCCACTTGAGGCGACCATGACCTTTCACTTTCTCTCCTTTTTTGTTTTCCTTGTGCCTTTTGTGTTTTTCCGTTGCCCCATCGACACTTCCATCCTTATTGTGTATAGCTTGCGTGAGCTGCCATGTGTTTGGGATGCCCAACCCTAATAGTCTCTCATGTTTGCACTCACCAGATGAATGCGGGGGTGTTGATTGCTTTTTGCTGCGAAAGATCCTTATTAGCGCGCCTTTTTTTCTTTGTGTCCTCCACTCGGTTGGGATCCTCCGTCCAGAGATTTCTGTCTATCGATACATCGGCGAGATGATTGCTTTTCTATGTTTGATTTCTGTGCCCGGACGACGCCCGGTGTGGTGAGTATGGCACTGCGACGGGGAGAGAGAGGCCCCCAAGGGCGCTGGCATGTACAATTAGATACCCCATGATTTGAGTTTGCGATTTGAATGACGAACGATGTTTCTCCTCACCGTGGATTCTGTCGTAGTGGGTGCATCCCGACATAGGGACCCTGGGTCGTATAGAACACATCACGTGGGGACACCGCCACGGCCAGTGACGTCGTGCTGGTGGCTGACGATGCGTTTTGCCAATCCGCAAGGAGTTTCCGCGCGGGAATCCGGATCCAAGGCCCTTGCGTCGCTGCCCTCGTCGTCATCCATCGTGGGCCCTGAAGTGCCCTGCTGGATTTGCGTCTCGGATCGTTCGTCCCGCGCCACATGTGATTCCAACCTCACAGCAGGGGACCGTTTCAAACACCCGACGTTTCCCCCCCTCCGTTCCGAGTGACACCGGAGGCCACCCACCGCGCCAGTTTCGTCGGTCTTCCCCGCAAGATCCATTGACCGTGAGCCTCCTTCCTACATGTCGGTTCGACGCACCACACCCCCCCGACGGCTTGGTTCATCGCTCGCAAACACCCTCGCTTCTTCGTCCCGCCTTGGCAGAATCACCACCGAGGTTACCATTGACTCCACCAAACGATCTGGCTCATAGACGAGTGGGAGCTCGCACGCCCCCCGTACATATATCACACACGCACACACGAACCAAACGACCCCACACACGGCTATACATAGGTAGGAATAGACAAGATGCGTGAAAGTGGACTGGGACGACTTCAGAAGCGGATGCGGAGATTCGGTGACACCGTAAGGCTCTCCTCCATCGGGGGAGAGGGGACTGCTCCTTTTGACCACCGGACGAGAGGCTGATGATGTTCGGTTAGTTGAATCCGGATGATGCGTACCTCAGCTGTGAGTCGAAATCCTGGTGGACTGTGTCCCCTGATGAGGAATTCAGCCCTGTCTGACCAGCTCGGATCTCCACAGATCACGACATCCGATGTGCGTGGCACCGCCCTGTTTTATCCTCCGAGAGAGGTCCTAGTCTGACGATTCATAGTAACACGGGAGGATATGCAGTCGCTCAAGAATGACTGGTTAACGGATAATGTGCGTGTCTTGAAAAGCAAATGCAAAACTCGCACGGCAAATATGAAAAGCGTCAGCGAATGATGGGGGGATCCGCTAACATGAGAGTCGCAGATTATATCTTTCTGGGAGGAGTAAGTCGTTTTCTATTTGACGGGGGGCCATCCCGTCCTGGGTCTCCTCTGTCCTCCCATTGTTATCCACGCCACGTCTCCAATTCCCCGACTGATCCGACCTCCGCTCCCCAGGTATCTCGAGCGAGAGTTCCTCGTACAGTATCGGTCCTCGAACATTGTCCTGCTTCGACCCAGCATGTCTTTTATGATCCTACAAACGCCGAACCCGCTGTCTCTTCGTGAAGCCCTTCCGGACTTCTCGCGCACGACACACGTCTTTCTCCCGATCAACGACTGCCGCAACGTAACCGAGGCCGAGGGTGGAACCCACTGGTCGCTGCTATTGATCTCTATTGTCGACGGCGTCGCCTTCCACTATGACTCGCTACCACCCGGAAATTACTGGGAAGCGCGACAGGTCACGATGAAATTCGGGGCGCTTCTCAACCGGCCGATCCGGTACATCCACCTGGAGGACTCCCCTGTGCAAGAGAATGGCAGCGACTGCGGCGTGTTTGTGTGTTTGAGCATGCGACATCTCCTGCTGAAGCGACTGTTGACTGCCAACGCGAACGAGAAGGTCAGCATGAGTCTCGGTGGGCGCAAGGTTGATGCCCGCGCGGGGCGCAAAGAGATCGCCAAGATCATTGATGGCTTCCGCAAAGAAGGCGAGCGGCGTCGATCGTAAGCGGCTCCCCTCCCCTTCCCTAGGCCTTCTGCGCTTCCTTCCTGGTTCGCTACATTTATTGACTATTCGGGTAATCTTTCCGCGTAACAGCGCCAGTCTCAGTCCATTAGGAAAGAAGTCGCGCAGCCCGCCGCGGATCGAATGATCGGGAGTCGCACTTGTCTTCTGCCGGATGTTGTTTCGTAAAGCGACAACGATGATGCTTTGTGGCGTAGGGGACAAGTGTGGGAGTCTGGGCATGGGTTATAGTATATGATCATTGTCATGAGCTTTCGCCTTTCACCTGTTTTGTCCTGCGTATTGTGAGTTGCACGCGTCGTTGTGGGGGTAGACGTGGTGTCGCTTTGTATCTCAGCCTAGCATTAGCATGAATACCATTTGATGTTTACGAGTCCTTGAGTGACTTGTGCTGTGTTCTAGATTCTAAGGATATGAGGTCCATCAAGAATGGGGGCATTGGTTGGTGGTCTTTTATGGTTGGGGACGGTGGTGAATATAACTTGTGTCCACCCCGGGGTCAAATATATATCTTCCAAGATGGAGGATCACCCCAAGAATTGCTCTCCACCAGAAAATCTAGAACTTTCCACCACACATTTAATCACGACACTGAAAATCTCTTCTACGATTGTAAGTGCTCTCTGTGACCTTGCCCTGGGCCTGACATGCTGGCCTGGCAGCTTCCCTTTCGACACAGCTTGCTGGCATGTCAAGACATTGAAGCAGACGTCATATTCACAGTGGGCAACATAATGACGGACCAATCAAACCACAGTGGTATGACGTGTGTTTTGGTCTGCGAGTTCCAAGGTTGTGGTGCGTGCTTTCCATCGCGGCTCGATTGGGAAGGCGAACGGGAAGGCGAGGACATGTCGGGCCCATGATATCGAGAGGGCTCACACACAACAAGAAAGGACCAGAAAGGATCAGAGAGAATAAGATTCCAGGCTGAGAAATGGAGCAGTAATGTAGGCACCATGTCAAGCGAAGGAGGAGAACCACGACCGACCGGGGATGCGCCGTAGGGCTGAATGCAGGGACTCCACTGCCGGAGCTAATCTCGGTTAAGCTCATCGCCCTAGCCCGCGTCGGGTTAGTGCCACTGGGGACCTCCAGATACTCTATCTGTTCCGTTGACCATCTACTTCCGACGTCTCATCGCGCCTCGACTCGTGTATTGTCTTGATTCTGTATCGTGTTCCACATGATGGCTCTGCGGTACTGGTGGAGGCCGCGTCTCCCCGCTGGATTCCTTCGCATTGCGCTTCCTTCCTGTACAGTACAACGTCGCTCCGGTACCTGCTCAATATGGCTTCATTCCTTCCTCAAATGAAAACGGCAGCCGCCAGCGAAGGCCGTCTTCAAATACTCTTGGGCTCCCGCGATCCCTCCTCTTCTCTTCTTTTCTTCTTCACGCCTCCTGATCTTAGCCGCGAGCATAGCGTTTTTTTCGTTCTGCGTTCAAGCTTCTATCAGCCGTGGTCGGTCCCCTCGTCTTCTTTCTCGTCCCCTGCCTTTCTCCCCGTTTTCTTTTTCGTCCTGGGAACAGATGGCTCGCCTCTGTTTCCCAGGCATGCCTTACTTTCCGAACCGGATGGCACGGTTCACGACCCAGCCCGCTTTTCGCTCGTTTCTCAACAAGCGGGTCGTGTTCCGATCGACGTCTCCGGTTCGGCGCCGGTCTTTATCGTTTTCGCCCGTCTGGACGCGCCAGCCGGGCATCCACTCTTTCGACACCATGAAAAAAGGTTCGCGTATTCCTGTTCGTGTCTTTTCCCCTGTTTGGCCCTGCCCTGCTGCCCTGCACATCCCCCGCACCCGTCCCCATGCCC
>RHLO01000076.1:0-35508 GCA_003719415.1 Aspergillus olivimuriae
TCGGCACCGGCACCGGCATCTGGGCCCTCCAGATGGGCGACGAGCATCCAACCGCCTCCATCGTCGGGAACGACCTGAGCCCCATCCAGCCGTCGTGGGTCCCCGCCAATGTCAAGTTCGTCGTCGACGACGTGGAAAAGGACTGGGTCGAGCAGGAGCCCTACGACTTCATTCACTGTCGATACATGGCCGGCTCCATCAAGGACTGGCCCCGGCTGATCCGCCAGTGCTACGAGAATCTCAAACCAGGCGGCTGGCTGGAGCTGCAGGAGAGCGTCAATGTGATGTACTCCGAGGACGGGAGTCTGAAGCCCGATAGCTACATGGCTCGGCTGATGGACGGTCTGATCACAGCGTGCAATCAGATCGGGCAAACGATGAATCCGGCGCCGTCAATGGAAGGCTGGGTGCGGGAGGCAGGATTCTCCACGGTCCATAAACATCGGTTCCGCATCCCAGTGGGGAGCTGGCCAAAAGATCCGCGCTTGAAGGAGTGTGGTGGCTTCATGCGGATGAACTTCGTGGAAGGCGTGGAGGCATTCACCGCAGTCCTATTCACCGAGGTTCTAGGATGGAGTCTGGACGAAGTGAAGGTGATGAATGCGGGAGTCCGCAATGAAGCCATGCGAAATGATATCCACGCGATCTTTGACTTTTTGGTGTTTGCGGCTCAAAAGCCGGCGTGAGCAATGCATTTAGTTATCGAGCGCTTGATGCCAATATAACTGATCTTCTTTGTATCAACTTCTGAAGGGCAAGGGTCAGGTCCAGCGGCATTATGCTTGTTTATCTGGGACGACCTGGGAGACCTCCTTGATGTGACCAACGTAGTCACTGCATCTGATTCACTGCAAGATGCCTTTTCATTCACTCTCTGGTTTCTTTCTGTCTATATAAAGTCACTGTCCCTCAGACCTCCTCTCACTTCCATCTCTTTACCAGAGTGACAACTCCGCTCCTGAAATCCCCATCGCACAACTTCATCTACATCCGCCACAATGGAGTATGCTATTCCGGAGTCACTCCTCGCACTGGCACAGCCAGATCCTGAACTTGAAGCAGTGAGAACTCTCTGCCTACAATCCCATCTTCCAATCAATTGACAAACACAGATGATCGAGAGATCCCCCTTTTCCGCCCGATACCGCCAGCCCACTCTCGAGGTGATGCGCCAGCAGAGCGATAGAGCCGAGAAGCGCGCCCACGACGCCTTCCCCAAACTGGGCTCCGAGGACACGATGAACATCCCCATGCGTGATGGATACCAGAGCTCGATCCGCATTTGCAGGCCCCTTCTCCCCCCTGCTGAAGGTAGTCCGCTGATCGTCCTCGTCTACGGGGGAGGCTTCATGGCCGGGTCCAACCTCCAGCTCGCCTGCTTCGGGCACGCATTTGCAGCTGCGTATGGCGCCGTGGTCGTCCTCCTCTCCTATCGCCTCGCGCCCGAGCACAAGTTTCCCACGGCCCCGCAGGACATCTGGGACAGTCTGCAGTGGCTGTCGCTGCACGCGAAAGAGCTCGGCGCGGACCCCTCTCTGGGCTTCATCCTGGGCGGTGTCTCCGCCGGCGCCAATTTGGCGATCGTGAGCGCACATCGCACCATCAGAGAAGGGCTTTCACCGGCACCGACGGGGCTTTGGGCATGTATTCCCGCCGTCACCGATGGCCAGAGCATCCCAGAAAAGTACAAGTCGCTTTGGGTATCTCGTCAGCAGAACAGCGAATCTCCTTGCATGAGCACCGCCGACTTGGAAACCCTGCAGCAGATCTACAGACCCGACTTCATGTCCAATGACGCCACCCCGTTCGTTGACGAAGCCTCGTTTCCGAAGATGCCCCCGACTTACGTCCAGGTTGCGGGCATGGATCCCCTGCGCGATGACGGTCTGATCTATGAACGAATGCTGCGCGATCATGGCGTCAAGACCCGTCTGAGCGTCTATCCTGGCATGCCTCATGGCCATCACATGTTTTTCCCTGCGTTGAAGCAGTCCCAGAAGACTTATCTGGATGCGGTGGAGGGTATGGGTTGGTTGCTTGGACGGGAGGTCGCGGTTGACGGAGAGGTTTTGGAGGAGTTGTTTGCATCTTTGGCGATGTCCACTGCGTAGACGGTTGAACTAGGTCAGGGTCGTCTGGAAGTATCTTGCATTTTGCTATCTGGATATGTTTGAACGATGGTGTGGAAGTTTTAATGTCGGTAGTTGAATTCAGTATGCAGTTGTCAGAAACGAGGTTATCTCCTTCGTGATGTAAATACACCTAGAGGACGCGGATCTTGCACTCAGCACCGCTGAATGAACAGTCTGTCGCCCTTGTACTACGCACCCATTCTGTGTTGAGATAGGAAAACGAACGTCCTTGGGCTAATTTCCAGGAGGAAAGCACAAGATATACCATAACGGGACATGTGGAGCATGGGTAGTGCTATAGCTTCTCTCAACATCCATCGCTCTTGATAGCGAGCAAGCAGATAACAGGAGTTTCTTCTAAGCAAACGAGACAAGAGATGCATCGCGACCAGGGAGCCCATCGAATAGTACATTCTACCTTCCCATATTTTACCTCCCGACCACAATACGTCTCAGGAGATTTCGACCGAGATAATGTCCTTGCCTAGTAGATACCCAGCATCATGAGCTTCCCGCTCTTTGAAACAGGTAGGGGCTTTCTACCGTGTTAGCAGAACTTCTCTGGGCCCCATGAATTGAACCTAAAGACACCTACCTCTCATGCCCTCTTCTAAGTATGGCTGGAGGGCCTCCTGCACTTCTATCTCGCAGTGCGCTCGCACACTAGACAGAATTTGAACCCGGGTAGCACGGCGTCGCCGTACCTTTTCGAAGAGACTTAACTGATGAGACAGACTAGAATCATCATCGTCTTTCTGAAGAGGCGAAAGCAGCATTCCCAGCGCGAGACCATCTTCCATGGCCTGGCAGGCTCCCTGTCCGCCGAAGGGGAGCATCTGAAATAGAAGGAAGAGAGTCAGCATTCCTCTACTGGTCAATCGGAAAAGGTGAGATGCGGGAAGGCGATACTTACTGGATGGGCAGCGTCTCCAATGAGCAGAGACTTGCCGAATCGCCATGTAGGAAGTGGCTTCATGGTGTATAGCTTCCAACATTTCACACTTTCACTGAGCCTACAAATAACGACCTGAATTCAGAGACGCTTTGCTGAGGGGGGGCTGGAGAACCCTACTTTAGAATATCGACCACTTCGGAGTTGAAATGAGAGAATTGTTGTATCAACTGGGACTTGAAGTCTGTACAACTCGTTCCATTAGACGGACGCTTTTGTTTCAGGGGATCATACCGACACACCTTGATGTGCCTGTAAACTATCACTCTCTGGCGACGGGTGTATACCAACAAAATTGTATATCTGTCCACTTGTTGCGCGTTATCACACAATTCAGTACGTTCGACCCATTACACCTGGAATTGGCGTCTTACTCTCGACAAGGATAGCAGACCAAATGTCTCTCCTGGTCCACCAACGAGGCGTCGGCAAACAGCATCGATGAATCAGGTGTCCCGAAGCCTTGAGCATGCTGCTGCAACACTGCCGCAGGAATCAAGAAGCGAAAGGCACTACAGCCGGTGGGTTGTAGCTCGGACTGATCTGGAGGAGCGACACACTGGCGAACGACAGAGGACAGGCCATCCGCACCGACTATCAGATCAGCCGAATAGATAGCGTCATTTATCAGTCGGATCCAGCCTTCTTGAGCGTTGACTTCCACCACCCGCGAGCCCAGTTGCACCTCGATGCCCTCGGCCAAGCGCATCAGCTCTCCATGTAGATCAACCCGGTGGATGCTGTACCACGGGGCCCCATAAAGTCTGGCACTCTCGGCGAGATCAGCACGAGCGAGATGATTGCCAGAAATCCCATCAAAGGTATCCCATCGATTGATTTTCACCGCACGCGCTTTTTCAAATTCAAAACCTATCTGTTGGAGGATTCGAACACCATTTGGGGGGAGGCTCACAGCGGCACCGATGGGATTGGCAATGGTGGAAGCCTCGAATACCTGGATCATCGTGGGTTATCTTGTGTTCTGGATCATTGACCCAGGCCCAAGAGACAGTCATTCACGTACTCTCACATGATACCCAGAACGATGCAGTGCTATGGCTGTCGTGAGGCCGGCAATACCGGCCCCAACAACAATCACCTTCATAAGCATATGGACGATATATAAAGAGATGCTCCCTAGATGTGAATGAGGGGTTGGGTTCAAGCTCGTTTTCAGGTGTAAGGTGAGTGAGACGGCCAATCTGCCAATCAATCCGAGTTGATGTTTGTGAAACAGTAAGGTAAGCCGCGTTTCTTTCCAAATCTGGTCCAGTCATATCGTTTTGAAGTCGGTCGGCCTGAAGCATTTCAGCCCAAGGAGTGTGTCCACAGATAGGCTGCATTCTACTATCTTTTCGCAGCGGACGTTGGAGTCAATGTCACTGTCAACGAGAGTACAGAGGGAAATACGTGCGTGGGTACGCAGATCCCCCACGAGGGGAGCGACTTGGAGATCCAGCCTGACCCGTGATCTCATGCCAGAACATGACGCTTTCTAAGGCTTGTGATGTGACTTTTTTGCGGGGAACCACTCTCAATACCTCCAGCAGCGCAGGAGCACTGAACCAGCTGAAGATTACCGTCTAGATTAAAGCTGGATCAGTGACGATTTGAACGGAAAATCAGATATGCTAATACTACCAATTGGTTATTCATCACGACCTATTCGAACATGAGTCTGGGAATTGGTTCTCAGTGCAGTGGAAGTATATATTTTGGTGTCATAGACGCCCTCGCACGTGATGAACCAGCATATCTAATTCTGTCCCTCTCAAACCCAGTTTAACGTGCCTCCTGCTGCGTCCACTCGCACCCACAGTGACGCTCCTTGATCCCATGCGTCAGATCAACCCAGCCGAACAGATGATTCCAAACCGCTTCCCTACATGCTTCGATAAGGCGGGTGTCGCAATCCTGGCGGGCGCACAAAACCCCCTTGCAGCTCCGCGTTGGATTCTCTCGTCGCACTGTATCAGAGCCAGAGATCCCGGGACCCCAAGATGTACATGATCTATCACCCGCGTTCCATGCCCGTTTGATTGCAGTTCCAAGAGATTCAGTCGCCTTTCAAGGGTTCCTCACGTTCTAGACGCTACGGCGCTGTCGGTGAATGCGGGGTCCAGGCGGCCATGAAACGCAGGACCATGCACTCCCCCCAGCTGCACACAGGTTTCATTGTGATGATACGACAGGGGCAGATTGCGCAGAAAATCCTGATCAAAGGGGAGGATTCCCACGGTTGGGTTTCTCCACGGCGCGTACAGAGTAAGGGCTCCATCGCGTATTGTTAATGATCAGGATCGCGTCTACGAAAAGAAAAACAAATCTGCCTCCGAAGAAGATCGGATTTGACCGTCAGGGCCTCGAAAAGAAAACAATCACGGGTCCTCGAGGTGGCTGGCAGTTCAAACCCTGTGGATACGGAGCACATAAACCCCGTGTATGGATCCTGGGAGCCACACAGCACCGCCACCGCTCCACCTGATACACTTTTCTCTCTCGCGAAGAGAAAAGGAAAAAAGGAAAAAAACAAAAGAAAAAACTTCATAATAGTCTGTTAGCGACCATCCCACCTGGGTATAGGCGTGAATGCGATCGGCCCAAACCGACTCTCCAGTCGTGGAGAGATCCCCGAAATGAAAAGACCCAAGCGCAAGAGCTGGGAAGGCGCTCGGGGAACTGCCGATCCAAATCAATGCCTCCATCCCAAATTATAGACCTCAGATAGTGGATGGAGGGGGACGAGGGGGCAACTCCCTGCATACGAAATACCACCCTGGAAGGAGATCGAGCAGTCCTCACCGCATATGTGCGTTCACATCCTCAACCGTCGGCCCAGGGTTTCGCGGAGGCTGGGCCAGGCAGTCGAGTTCTCCCCTCGCTCGCTTGTGTGTCGGTGATTCATCCTCTTTCCCCCAGGGAGTTGCCAGGGTGGCGGAAAATACAGCCGAGCGTACTCCACTCCCCAGGGCGATTCGGCCATCAGCTGAAGGAAGCAACACGACTAGTAGTGGCTCAGGAAAGGATCATCAGCCACCAATTCGCAAATCACGATCGGAAGACGAGATCCAGTGACGATCGTCGGGTTCTCGCTTGTCGGACATGGCCCGGTGGAGCGCCCCAACCTGAATAGGAGTGGGATCTGGTGCTGTAGGGCAGCCACCATGACGCTGTCATTGACGTAGGGTGGCAGGGACCAACCCAGCCTGCATCCTGGTTTCGAAATCGAAGAAATCGCCAGGCTAATGACATACAAGCCTCGCGAAGCATAACAAAGAGGAGTGGAAAAAAAGAAAACAACAAAAGGGATGTAGTAGGGGTTTCCCTGACCGAAACCATGGTTCCCTCCGAGGCAATTCCATCCCATCCGCGTCTTTTGGCGCAGATCTGAGATCCAAACGCCGGGATCACTCCACTCATCGCCGAGGATTCCGTATCGACTCTCGCAAGTCACTCCCAAGCCCCAAGCTGAGCTGTATTTCCATGGCACCAGGCCAAAACTATCGCCCACTAACCGCCATGGGCTCGTGGGGGAGCAACTCAACGCCACCGCTCCGCCTATGAGAAGTATGCAGGGGCGCCCTCGGTGGATCGCCATGGGAAAACTGGGTCGTGCTGTATCAACTGGCCTAAAACCTCCAACCTTACCTTGCAGCCCCAAGATTGAATGCATGAGTCGGGGGCAGGCGATGACTTCACTGGACATGGGGACTGGCCCTAGCCACGTTGACGACCAGCCAAAGGAAAAGAAAAGAAAAAATCCAAATGGGACAACAAACAAAAGAAGCTTGGACATTTGTCGACACGGTGACAAAGTTTTAAAACCCAGCTCCTTCTCCCCCAACTGATCACTTCGTCACTCCATCCAGCCGCTTCTCCAACACCCCATCTCTCGGATTTTTCCCTGTCATACCTTGGACGCAGTTCACCTCCATTCACCTCCACCAGCACCATGAAGACCTTCACTCTCTCGCTTCTCCTCGCGGCCGCCACCAGCATGGTGGCCGCTGACGTCTCTATTGGCGACTGCGCTGTACGTGGACTGCCCCAATGTCCGAGGACCTCTTATTGACTGTGTCTACTAGCAAATGTGCATCAGCAACATGAACAACAAGGCACAGGAGCTGGGCTGTGACTCGGGTGACCGCACCTGTCTCTGCAATGCCGACAACTACAAGTTCGGTGTCCGCGACTGCACCAACCAGGCCTGCCCGGGTGAGGATGCGGCCAAGGCTGTTCAGATCGCCCTGAACTCCTGCCCGGATGGCAGTAAGTCCTCATTCCCACTGACCCACTTGCACCATATGCTGATTCTTTCAACAGCCGACGCCAAGTCGAGCGCCACCTCCGGCGGTAGCACTGCTACCATGACGGGCAGCGACTCCTCCAGCACTGGCGGCGCTGGTTCTGACTCCTCGACCACCGGCACTGGTGCGGACTCGACCGGCACGGCCACCAACACCGAGGGTTCGTCCAGCACTGCTACTGGTGACCACACCACCGGCGCTGCTACCGGCACCGAGACTGGTGCTACCGGCACCGAGACCGGTGCTACCGGAACCGTACGTCTACCCTTGGCCTGTTGCAGATGATTTTGCTAACAATGAATCCCAGGACACCGTTGCCACCACTACTGCCACTGCCACTGCCACCACCATGACCACTACCACCAGCACCAGCACCGACGGCAACGGCAATGGCAGCTCCCAGACTAGCTCCGGCGGCGACTCCAACGGCACCTCCACCGAGGGCTCCGGCCAGGCCTCTCAGACTGAGACTGGCGCTGCTTCCCAGACCTCCGAAGGGGCTGCTACTCCGCAGAAGGTTGTCGGCAGCGGCGCTGTTGGTGTCCTCGGCCTGGCCGCCATGTTCATGCTGTAAGCGCGTGGACCGTACGAGAACTGAGGATCAGGAATGGATGCAGGGAATGGATCCATGGGGAAATTTGATGACCGAATGATCGCCGCTGAATCCTGGGCGATATGTATATTCTTTGTAACGGGCTATCAGTTTATGATGAGTAAATAATCACGGAGTCAGCTCCGATTTAATTGACCACTTTCGAAGTATACAATGTCCCTGGACATGATTGTTATGACCAAATTTTCGGTTTGCTTGGTTGTCTCCTACCTTGAATATGTTTGTGCGTCTGTCCAAAGTCCGTCATTCTTATGAAAAGAGAAACTACTTATAGTCCAAGAACCAACATTAACTTCTCAGCTCCTGCACGCCATGCCATCATGCCCGCGACATAATGAGCTTCTTGCAGCTGTCTACAAACCCCATCCCCAGCTAACCAACACCCACTTGCTCACACTCCCACCGACAACACCCCAACATGTCTCCTATATCCGAAACGACCCGCCATAACCCCCCATCCCGAGCCCTATCCATCCCCGAACTACTAGAGCACATCCTCCACACCGACGACACCCACACAGTGCTCCTCAGCGCCCGACGAGTCAGCCAGCAATGGCACACCATCGACTCCTCCTCGCCACCCCAAGAACATCTCTTCCTGAAGCCGAAAGAAAACCCCCCGACAACCTCCCAACCAAAACATCGACAAACCCCCCGATCCAGCAACCCCTTCATCGCAAAGCTCCTCGCCGCAGTCTCCCATGAACTCAGACCAAACCACCCTCTCCCCCACACACGAAGAGTCAAACATACGAACAACAAACCCCCCCCATCGCCGGTCTCGACCAACCTGGCATGTGCCAGCCCCCGGCACCATATTTCGGCCTCATGGAGGTCCGTCGCCCGGACCAGGGGGCCGAGCGGATCCAAGTCTGGACTGGCAAGGACGGATCTCGCGGAGGGGATCTGGTGGCGCTGTCTCGCACGCAGAAGACAAACCGGTACGTGAGACCGATTGCGTCGGACGGCCGGGTCGGATTGCTGCCGGAGTGGTTGTGCGGAGGAGGACCCGGTACGACGCTGGGGGACTGGCTGCGAGAGCAGTGTGAGATGACGGGGTTGGCGAGGTGCGACGTCGTTTTGTTCGTGGGGAGCTTCTGGCCGGTGGTGCCGGCGGGGTTGGATCGTGATGCGCGTCGGTGCGGTGGATGAATCAGCCTGGTTTGAGGGCGTGGGTGGATGGACGTGGTGCTGGGATGCAGGTGGAAGATGTTGTGGTGTCGAGGTTTGGAGCCAGGTCTTTGGGTGTTTCTGGACGGGTTGTTGATACCATCCCGCGTGATGTGTTGGCGGATGATTTTCCTTGCTTGTCGGTTGAGACTGGTCTGGCGGAGGCTTTCTCGGACGATGAAGATGGGGACCATGCGGCGTGGTCGGTTTGGGTGGTTAAGGTTGGTTGGCGCATGTCCTGGCTCCTTTGATGGATTGGGTTCTGGGATGAGAGTGAGGGTGAGATGATGTATGGGTAGACCTGTCGTCGGTGACCCAGGCTGATGGCTGTCAATGAACAAGTTGCTATGAACTCTCTATGCTATGCTATACTGAGTCTCAATATATCCACAAGACATACTACACTATACAATACCCCCTCTAATACCCACATCAGAGCATGCCGCCCACTGCAGACACCAGAGTCGCCCCGAATTGCGACGTGACGTACGGCAACGCCTCGGCCTCCAGGTCGATCAGCGGAGTGGTCCTCCTCACGCACGAGTGCGGGTTATCCACGGGCTTCCCCTCCAGACGATCAGATAGCCATTGCAGGGCGCCGACGGAGCCCAACAGCGCAGTCGTCACGTGTTCCGCGGCCAGAATGCGATGGTACTCGATGCTGAGATTGTCCCCCGAACAGTAGCCGTCCACCAGCTCATCGGTATCGGCAATGGGGCTGATCTCGTCCAGAGCACCCTTGTAGATATACATCGGCATTTGCGGCGTACCAGCCGTGCCCATCTGTCCGGCAGACGCAAACAACCAGGAAGGTACCTGGTCGAGGAACGCAAGGCGGCCGCGCGTGAAGTAGCGAAAGACGTCCTGAAGGACGTTGGCAGCAAACTCACCCAGCGTGCAGCTCTGCGCTCCGGCGTAGAAAGAATCATAGCTCGCGGCGATCAAGTTGGAGGTCAGCCATTCGTCGAACTCGGCGTAAGCCTGGGCCAGTCCGATGAGAATGACGAAGCTGGCGCTGGAGAAGGGGCCCATGTTGATGGTGTTGATGGCGGAGGTGAGGTTGGGGAGGAGGCCGCCGATGGCCGCGCCTTCGAATTGCAGCTCGGGCGCATACGAAGGCTGCAGCTCGGCGGCCCATTCGCATGCCAGCGCGCCGCCAGAGTATCCCCACATTGCGTAACGGGCCGTCGTCGAGAGGCCGATTCGGGGGGCTTCGCTGAGAGCAACACGCACCGAGTCGAGCGTCGCGTGGCCGGAGAGGATGCCGGCCGCGAACTGGGCATCGAGACCCTCGTAGTCGGACGTGATGATCCACCAGCCTTGTTTCAGGGCGGACGCGAGCTGAAGAGGTGATGAGTTAGGACTGGGCTGTGTCGTCCGATACGCGGGCACGAATGCGACTTACGAAGGCCAGATCCAGAGGCTGGGTCATCTGGGGGATCAAGCCAGTGGTCGAGGACCCATGGCGAAGGGTGAACGAAGGGCTGCAGTCTGGATTGTTCGCATCGTAGAAGGTTTCGTAGGCCAGTAACTTGGTCGGATCGGCGTTGTGTGGGACGATGAGGGTGGCAGCGGCGGCCACAGGCTCTCCAATGCTGTCTGTCGTACGATACAGGTACTGGTGCATGATCTCCACGTCAATAGACATGAGCAGAGGCACATATGGCTCCATTTTGGGGGCCACCTGACGCGAGCGGATCAACTGGCCCGGCGCATACGCGCTGATGTTGGCCGGCTGGTCATACCATGGGTCTTTAGAGGGAGGGATCAGAGCAGTTGCGGTGTCTATCACGCCCCATGCGCAAGCGGCTAGACATATATTGCGAAGAAACATGGTCGAGAGCGACAAGGAGTGACTGTAGTTGGATGGAAACGAGGGTTTGGCGACGCGATGCAGCGAAAGAACGTGTGATGAGGGCTACCGACGCATGATTTGGAGGACTTATGACAGTGAAAAGGAAAACGAGACCGATATGCCGGGAAACCGAATATCCATCGCCCTGGTTTCCCTCCAGTCTGGGCCAGAGTGGATTTGAGGGTCTAGTATTGAGCGGCAGGTGGAAGCCACAGTGGATTGACTCGCTGCCCTGGATGAACAGTTGGCCCGATCAGGGGCTGTCCCATCTCCCCCTCGCGTTGCAACAAGTGACTGGAGACACTGGGTGGGACACTGGGGGCCCTGAAGGCTGCATCTTGTCCAGCACTGGGCCAACCACGATCATTGGAGGTTGGGTGGTTCGCCTAAGGTACGGGGTAAAGAGTTTAGGGATCGTCGGTTGAACCGGCAGACGCGATGCTGAGGAACCACGATCAGCGCCGATCGACTCCGCCACATCAGAAAACTCAGCTCCTCACATTCGCAAAGGCATCCATCAGAACGATGGTGTCGTAGAGAGCCAGTCGTACAACATACTTCTCATCGCCATGCTTATGTCGAGTACAGTCAGCCTGGTGCCTGTCGGAATGAACTGATGCAGGAGCCAAGAGATCCCAAAAGCCTTTTCTACTTCCCCTTCGTCATCATGCGGCATAAGCAGAGTCTCTACAGGGGAAAAGGCCCGAAGACGGACAAGTAGCAGTGACGATTGCGTATCCCACTCTTTTTGAGTTTGGACAGTGGCCGCGTGGGTGAAACCATCATCCTGTTAGAAGTCAGTTTCAGAAAACGAGCCTTTCAACGTCCAGCATAAACGAAGGCTTTACCGAAAGAGAAGAAAAAATCATCTAGACCAGTACGATGCACACGGCGACCCCACACGCCCCAGGATTGTGACGGCAGAGCACATCGACAGATTCCAGCCACCACTACAGAGTACAGCCCTTCCCCGTATCGGATCCATCGTTGCCTCGGAAAAGCCTCTACATCCCCGAAGGAACACTAGTTGGCTGGATAGTATTATGTGGATATATTGATACGATGCAGCTTCGTATTAACAGGCTATCGAAGCCAATAACCACGTCGAATGCTTAAGTACATGGCAGGTTCTTCGCGGACAGATGGCACCGCCTGATTCGTCCTCCTGCGGCCCACCGTCGCGTGGACGATGGGCGTTTCTTGTCGTATGTCGTCGATGCGAGGCCGCTCCGTATCCAAGCTGTCGCTGGTTGCTTGCCCTCCGAGACCGGGCCCCGTCAGCCGCTGCAGCCCCGGTAAGCGCAGCGAAGGGTCGAAGTTGAGCAGGATGATCGGTTGTGCGACCTGTTGTCCCGTCAGGCCTGCGTCTTGATCGACTGAGTACACGAGGGAACGTTCGTCTGCAATGGCATGCACGCGCCCCATGCGTTTCGATGGGCAGAGCAGGTCATGGAGCTCCGGCGGTGCATCGTCTGGTGGCCACATACGCACCCCCCGCGAAACGAATCGCTCCTCGCTGTGGTCGACGGGCTGGCCTTCCGCATCAGTGACCTCGGGAGGAAAAAGCCGCTGCGAGGGACCTTCCTCCCCAGCTTCGTCAATCGGGCATCGGCGCTTGCGTGATACGACCCGCAGACGCAGTCGGTCCTGGGGAAGATGAGCGCGGCGGAGAACCTGAGCTTGGCGCTCCGGCTCCATGCTCGGATCGTTCACGAGGTCGACAAAGGTGGCGGCCGAGAGATTGTAGGAGCGAAACTTGGTTTTGGCCAGGATGAAGTCATGCCGCTGGGATTTGTCATGAGGAGCGAGACGATCCCCCAGCTGATGCTCGGAGTGGTAATGTCGTCGCAGGCGTTTGCGCGGCCGCTCATAGTTGGGCTTGCTGAGGTGATCCAGGGTCTTGGTCAAGGGTTCGTCGGGGAGTGATTCAGGGATGCGGCTGCGTGAGGCAGCACCGCCTCGCTGCTTACTCTGCAGGATTTCCGACGGGGACGGCAGAGGCTGCATGTAATATGTGCGTCCGTTCTCACTGCCCCCAGCTAGCCATTCGCGCCGACATTCCAGGATCATCAGTCGCTTGGTCGCCTCATCATGTCGGAGCGAGAGGTCCGACCAAGTATCATTGATCGGCCCCTCGCGGTGCTGTCGTCGCCAAGTGCGTGTTGTGGGCGGTGCTGCGTGGCTTCGTCGCCGTGGTGGCAGGCAAATCCAGACGTAGTACGAGGTCCAATCGACTTCCTCCTCCTCGAAATCCACGAGTGTCGAGACTGCATAGAGATGGTCGTCATGCACCTCGAAGCACACCGTCTGGCCGATCTCATTGCCCGCAAAATTTTCCAATTCCACCGGTTTGTCGGTGAGATGGCGTCCTGTCCGAAGGTCGACGCAGCTCACGGCCCATTGCGGGTATCCGTGATAACCCAACGCGGAGTGAGTACCATAGTAGAGATAGGACTGGTTATGTCGCACGAACAATCGTCGAGTCGATTGCAGTTGCGTGCGGAGGCGCAGTCGCCCCGTCCTCCCACAGTCGACCTTGCGCCGCATATCCATGGCCAACAGCCAGGTCTCCTGCCTCTCAACTACTTCCGCTAGAAAGGCCAACACCCCATGGCTGTAATGCATCAACGATACGCGCGTGGTATCGTGCATGGGATTACAGTTTGGTATCGCCCGTGAAAGCACGCTATGGATGTTGAGGACCTGCTCAACACGACCCGCCCCATGCACATCCAGTGTGCGGATTTCATCCTCAAACACGTAAGAAAGAGAACCCCCACTGTACAGAAAGGCGCTGCCGAAGCCGAGAATCGAGGCGGAGTAGGGCTGTGCAGTCGCAAACGCTTCTTTAATGTCGAACAGACGGCCCACGGCCTTGCGGTAACCGGACTTGGTGCGATCGGCCTCACGTCCTTCCTTGGTGTGCAACAGATGGTTCTGGGGAGTCTGTTAGCGCACCGAGGAAGGCGAATCTTGCCAAAAGGAGATTACCTCGACGGTTTTTCGGGCAATGGAGTCGCTTTGCGTCAACGTATGGAGGGCACGATTGACCCGGCTTAAATGAACGAGATCGGGACAATCGAGCGTCGATGCTACTTGGTAGAAGACATCATAGGGAATTGAGTCTATATTTTTAGTCGTGTTCGACATGACCGAGAGGAGACAGAAAGAGTGGATCTCCAGGGCATCTGCAGATAATTGAAGGGATCGGAAAGGGCCCGAGGGTCAAAACCATCGACTGAAATCAAGAAATGGCGTATAATTCATATGAGATCCAGAAGATAATCGTTTTGGGGGTGCTTCCTGCAGCAATGGAGTGACCCGCGGTGACGGTGATGATGGCTGTGACGATGACCAGAAGACGAGTTCCCGGCGTCAATCAAATCATGGAGCGAAACAATCACGAGTCAGAAAGGACCGAGGCCAGCCATCGCTGAGGGCGTTGAAGGAACCCACGGGCCGGGGGAGGACGAAGTTGCTCCATATTTTATGGGGCTCTTGTTGAGCCGCAAAGGGAGGGGGGATGATGGAGGCTCGTGAGAAAGAATCGGCGAAGAACTCAAGGTTTGCCGCCGATATGGGCCGCTGGCTTCACGAATGCAAGCCAAGCCACTTAGGTCCGTGTGCCCGTCCTTGTGATGGCGATCGTCGCTAGGAGTGAGAGCCCCTGGGCAGCTGCGGTGGCTAAGACGATCGGAAGGCGACGGACCGGTATCACTGGTTGCTGTTGAGCCTCAGCGAGGAGAACATGAATACCTGTTGGTCTCCGACGTCCCTCACCAGAGCCCATTTGTGCCACCGCAAAGGCATCCATCCGCATTCGACTAAAAATAACCGGACCCAGTGCAGTTGGCCCTTCACCGACAAAGACCACCGGGTCTGGATGAGGCTGTTCTGGTGGCAATTGGGCCGGAACCCAAGGGCAGCTTCCATCCAAATGTCGGTTTGAAATGGTTGTCGTCATCGCTATCACCCTCACAACTCAGTCAGGGAGTCTCCAGTCAGTCTCCGACCCCCGTCGAACACGCGAGATGCCGATAAGCCTGGAGCAATTATGCCAGGGTTGCAAGTGGAGTTCCGGCTCCAGAAGGATTCCTGGCCCGTCCATAATACGAGGAGCGCGAGCTCAACTTCACTCTTGGTCACCTTAGAGAGGCGATAGTGAATGCACGATGCGATTGTGCATGGATGCTCGTGCTGAACCTGTCACCCCCCGTCGTCAGCCTTGTTTTGATCTTATAAAACAGGCACTTACACAGGGTCAGCCCCCTCCCCGGCCTGCACTGCCTGCGCCCCCCTTGTCCTAGCGGGTAATCCAACGAGGCTGTGACAGCCTCTACTAAGTTGGGTGGTGTCGGAGGATTTGTAACAATCAGACCCCTTCCAGAGCCTCGTCGAGCCTGGTGTGCTCTTACATGGCCCAACCAGCGGTCCATCGGGACCCTCACGAGACAGGGACGTCTCCCCTGCCCATGTTTTCCCGGTCCACTCTTATGCTTGATACGATCCCGTTGGCTGCGACTCGTAATCCCCGGGGGTGAAATGCCCATGCACGACCTGTGCGTTGTCTTGTCCTGCAGCAGCAAGGACGATCATCCAACCGATTGCAATGCATTGATATAGCGAATCTATCTAATCCCCTCTGATGCGAGGGCTTGTTCGACCAGACTCCGGACGCCACGCTGAATTTCACGCCACCTGGAGGTCACCACGGGGTCTATCGCACCCGGCTCATCAAGGTTTCCATGCCGCGCTCCACCGAGAGCTCGGCGGCCTTCGCTTTGATACTACTGACCATGCTGCGCTCAAAGTCATCCCGCGTACGCAGAACAGCCTCAACCCACGTCAGCTGGAGATCCCAGTATTCCGTCTTGAAATCTTCGTACACCGTGACCAACGGCGCCCCCTTCTCCGCTTCGAGTAGCCGTACGAGCCAGTCGACCAGGCGCCATTTCGACTTGATCGTCCCATTGAACGACTCCGGGTACTTTTGGAAGAAGGCAAAGACCGTCAGGACATCATCCTTGAATTTGTCGGTGTAAGGGTCCGCGTGTCGCCGGAACTTCACTCCACGGTTGCGCACCGACGAAAGATACCGCACCAGGAGCTCGTCCGACAGCTCTTCCACCAGGATATCTGTCAGCGACGGGTGCAGTACCGGACTATAATCCGCCATGTAGTCCTCAAAGGTCGACGTAATCCGCTTGATGGCAAAATCGCCATACCATCGCGGCGTGAAAAAGTCCGGGATGGTGCTGTGGAAATCCACCACAAAGACCATTTCCACGAACTGCGCCAGACACGACGTACTCAGATCCACATATCCGCCCTGGAGTGCATCCAGTTCCGTCATGGCCTTGGAGGCCATATACCTCTCGTCGACAAATGGCTCGAAATCTCGCTTGAACCGGGTCAGATAGCCCATCTGGCCGGTCTCATCGTTGTCATCAATACAGGCAATCTGGTCGTTTGCTACGGCCACCAGCCAATCCTGTAGGGGTTGTAGACCGTCCAACTGGTCGCCACCGGGCGCCTTGTACTTGGCACATTCCTCCTCGATCAGGGCTTGCCAGGCAGTTTGACGACCCTTTAACACCCGGAACATGGCATCGATAATGCCCTCCACCACATCCGTCCGCGATGAGGCGCCAGCCGCCACTACCTGCTCGTGAATCATGCGCCACATGTCAGGGAGGGTTTTGGTCCGGAAATAGCCTTCCGCATTGGTATCCAACGACTCAGGATTATGTTCCACAAGCCCCTTCTTGTCCGTGTCAATGATGCGTGTCATCCATTCATCCACGGCCTCGATGATGACATCCTGCCACTGGCGAATCAGCTCAGGCTCACGGTCGTCGAGCACGTTTGGTCGGAGATCGGGCTGCTTCCAGCCCAGTTTGTTCATCTTCTTGTAATACTTCTCACTCCAGTGCAGGATAGCCAGTAGATTATCCGCCGGCAGTTCCGGGTCATCAATTAGTCCCACCAGGAAATCATGCATCATGCGGTGGTAGATCTCCGTGTATGTCTTGTAGATTTTCCACTTCTTCGGCAGCAGCGACTGCATGCCCTGCTGAACCGTGAAAAGATCGTTAAAGAACCACCGGAGGCTCTTTTCGAGGGTATCCGGGTTGCCCAGGAAATCCTCCTTCGTGTTGTCGAATTGGCCCTGCGCGTAGAATTCGATTGCCTGCAGGAACTTCTCCTTGTAACCCCGGACAGTTTTCGGCCCAACATTCATCGACTTGAACCGGCCGGCCAAATCCTGGTGGTCTTTTTGCGCCTCTTGCAACGCACGAACCTTCTCGTCGTTCTTCTCCTCATTCATCACCACCACGCCAAGCCGCACCACCATACTGCGGTTATCGGTCTGCACCAACGGGATAAGGTTCATACACGCCGTGCCCAGATGGTCATCAAACCAGTCGATCACCGAATCCAGCCGCTGGAAGTAGTCCTCCATCGTTGACGCACTGCTCGGGTCCCCAGCCTTCCCGATCTGGTCCATCGCCTCATCGCGGAAATCGCGCAGCCTCGAGATCTGCATATGCGCCCGCAGCAGATTCGGCTGGTTCTCCATATCCTCGTCGTCATCCCTCAGCAGATCCTCCACTTCGGTCAAGTCCTGTTCGAAATTCTCCAGTCCGCTTTTCATCGTCAGGATCGCCTCGAAGTTGCGCTGCATCTTAGCCAGTTTGTCGATCTGCGAAAAGTCATCCACGCTCGTCTGTGACTCCGCACACAGCTTATCGATCCCTTGGAGCTCATCCTTTGTCTTCGAAACCTGTCGTTGGCCCTCGGTTAGCGCGTTGATGCTGCGCTGCACGGTCTCCAACTGGCCCCGCAGCCCTTCTCGTAACTGCGAGTCTACCGCAGCCTTCTTGCGCGAATACTCAGCCTTGAGCGCGGAGATCTTATCCAGGTCCTCCGCATGTCGTAGGACATCTTCCAGCCGGGGCATGGCCACCGTGGCGTCCGTTTCTGAGCCTCGCGCCATGTTTCTGGATCATGGACTTTTGTACACCGATCGGAAAGTGTGGTTGGTAGAGGGGAATTGCTCGGACCCGTGGAAATTTGGTATCTGGGGTGTTTGGGCTGACAGGATCGTGAGAAGGGATCCAGGGGAAGCCACCAGAAGGGTTAACGCAAGAGGCGTGGATGAATGTCGTCGGAATGTAGGTAGAGTGTCGGCCAGACTCCACACTGCCCCAGTTGTAAGTCGGTCGAACAGGCTCCTCACGGTATTCTGTGGAAAGATCGTGTGTTCTTCAGTCACAAAGCAATTTTTCCAAGCATGGGCCGTCCACAGCACAGTGGAGTGAGTTTCAAAGGGTCATGCCAGCAGTCGTCCAGCTGGATGGAGCAGGAGGTGTCGGTGGTCCAGGAGACGACCGCCCGCAAGCTGGTCGAACACGGCCGGCAGAATAGCCCCACACGTGACTCTCCGCCTGGGTCAGTCCGCATCATGCCGTCTCACCGCCCGCCGAGAGGTCAAAATTCCCAAAAGAGAACCAAACGCAAGACCGCCGCGAGTTGGATCACCCTGCACCAACGACCCATTGAAACACCCGAACCCTCCTCGATCATCCTTGTAATCGCTCGTTCGGGCGCTTCTTTTTACCGCGATACGCTTCCGGCTCTAGTCGAACCAAATCCAACACCGACTTCCTCAGACGCAAGCCAAAGCGAACGTCCAATCTACCCACACCTCCACGAAACAAAAGCAGCAACAAGCAAAAAACCACCACAATGAGCTTCTTTCGCATCACTCTCATTCGCTCCGCTATCGGTCTCCCCCGCCGAACAACGGATGTGCTCAAGGCCCTTGGCCTGAAGAAGCGCATGGGCACCGTCTTCCACGCCGTCTCGCCCTCCGTCGCTGGTCAAATCATGAAAGTCAAGGAGCTAGTCGATGTGCAGGAGGTGGACCGTCGGTTAACAAAGCAAGAAGTTCGTCTCGAGCGCAAGCCCGATCCTGGATACTATATCGAGAAGACGTCCGGTACAGAGTGGAAGGAGAAGCGGGGATACTAGGTGCTAAAAGCGGTCTCCCCCACGGGGGCATGGATTGATGAATTCGACTGCGCACGGTCCAGATCCGTTCGTCATGGTGGTATGGGGTGTGGACTTGAGAAAGTCGGGCCGGGCATCGGAGGATCGATGGCTATCTATCCAAAGGACTGCGAAACAAGCGGGTGGATGTGTGTGTCTGGGATACCCACAAACGCAAAGTTGACCAATTGCATGAAGCGGTGTCTTTTCTTTTGCTTTCTTTTCTTGTCTTGTCTTATTTTGCTGTCCAGCCGATCAGGAGTTTCATACGGCACTATCTTCTTGTACTATAGATACGCTTGTTTTGTTTCAAACCATGTATGTGATATTAAGAATACTGGAAATTTACGACCTATAAACATATGGATACTTTGATCCATTCGATGTGGCCAAAGGAAAGGCTGAGCTTCTGCAAAGCTCTCAATGCAAGCATGCCGCTAAACGCCTGAACACCGCTTTTCCCACACTCGTATGTGAAGGGTGGAATGAGGCCGGAGCATTGAGATATGTCCTGCATGCCCCGGCCAACTAATGACAAAAAGATCCCAATACCCAAGGGCACCTCGTCTAGGCTTTGTACAGGGTGTCGAGGAAGCCCTCTGCAAGTCGGCTGACGACGCTCTTGTCGGGCATGCTACCGGCCACACCGTACAGAGCAGCGGTATCGCCACGCTTGATCACGTACGACTTGCCTTGACGCTTCCGCTCCTCTGCCTTGGCTAATTCCGCCTCGATGACTTCGATCAGATCCGTAGTCAGCTTGTCGAGCGCGGACGCCGTCGGAACAGTAAACGCCACATGGATGGCCGCCGGCGACTGGAGAGCGTTCAGATGCCAACCCTTGGTGGAGAGAGCGTCCGCAACATCGTAGATATAAACGGCAGGGTTCTTGCTTTCAAAAGCCACCACACTGACCATGGGACTGCCGACCACGTCCAGGTTTTGAGAAAGGACGGGGTGTTCTCGGACGGACGCCTCGAACTTCTTTGCGGCTCCAACGATCTCAAGACAGCTGTTGATGTATCCAGCCTCGCCAACATTCATCAAGCTGGCCCAGCAGCCCGCAATGAGAGCACCAGGACGAGAGCCTGCCACGGAGGGAGAGGCGTAGACTCCACCAGACCAGTCGGGATAAATGAAGTACTGGTGGCTGCGGTAGGCCTTGCTACGGTAGAGCAAAACCGAATTGCCCTTGGGTGCGAAGCCATACTTATGGGTATCCACACTGATACTAGTCACACCAGGGAGACGGAAATCAAAGCCGCCCTCTTCTTCGTAGGGAGAGGGGAAGCCGGCCTTCTTGAGGAAGGCGATGACGAACGATCCCAAGCAACAATCTACATGAAGTGGGATCTTATACGAAGTTGCCAGACGGGACAATGCTGGAATGTTGTCCACAATACCGTGAGGAAAGTTGGGTGCGGAACCAACCAGCAGAACCGTGTTAGGGTTGATCAGACGACGCACCGCAGCAACATCAACCTTGTAATCCGGAGCCGGGCAAGGGACACGATGAAGCTTGATCCCAAAATAGTTAGAGGCCTTGTAGAATGCAGCATGGGCAGTATCCGGGATGATCCTATTCTCGGTCAGCAAGTCTACACAATGGTAGATGAGAATCCATGTCGGGACTTACAGCTCAGGTTCCGTCACACCGCGCTCAGTATAAGCCTTGTTGCGTGCACCCAGACAGGCCATCAGAATCGACTCAGTGCCACCGCTGGTAGTAACACCGGCACCGTCAGAGGGGGCATTAAACAAAGCAAGGACCTGAAGTGAGGATTAGCTCCCGATCTATCGGACGCACGATGCAAGCCACGGGTATACGTACCATTGCAACAACCTCAGCTTCCATTTTGCGAACGCCGGGGAACACATCAGGATGGATGGGGTTAGCAACACCAAACTGTCCGAATGCTTCTGCTTGGAGCTGCAAAAGATCCTTTCCACCGTGGTACACAGCGCCGCTAACGCGACCATCTTCCCAGCGAGTATGCTCCAGATTGGCCAGCTTATCAAGCTCGGTACGGATCTGCTCTGCGGACCATCCTTCCTTAGGAAGCGTCAGATACCTCGTGACATCGGGACCGCTCTGAATGAGCTTTGATTCAAGATCACCGATGGCGGTGGACACCTCGCTGTCGACCTTGCCACGGACCCAAGGCAATCGCAAGAGGACTGAATAGCAGAAGAGGCGAATCGATGCATAGACGTTTCGGAAGCTGCCGACGAGACCATATCCGCGGAGGGAGTAGAACGTCTTGCGAACATAGCGGAAGAGGAACAAGATAAAGATGATATTTCGGAGCCTGTTTGTTGCGCGAAACGGCGGTTAGTCACAGTGCCCGGAGCGCCGTCGAGGTGGGGAGAGGTTCAAATGCTGATCCTCCACTTACACATCCAGATTCAAGGCGGCGAGTTGCGCATGAGGCGTACGGTTGTAGCCAAGCAGTTTATTCTGCAAGGCGACCGGGAGCACCGAGGACGCCATGGTGATGACTTTGTTTGGGGGGAGTTGGGAGAGAGTTCAGGGTCTGAGGACCGATCGGGGAGTGTGGGACAACCACCAGACAGAATGACGAAGGCACCTCAGAATAGGAGGGGAGGGTCGTTGGAACCTGGTCGGAAGGCCGGAAGAAGAAGCAGCAGGCGCACGGGAAACTGGGCTGGTGGCGCCGCTGCGGGAAAGCCTCGGTTGCCACATGCATGCATGCGCCATGGAACTATGACTAACACCCTATCCTCCCAAGGAAAGTGGCAGCTGGAGGCATCTACCGTACATAGTACATAGTAATGGTTGGAAGTCACCACAATTGAGGAAAGTATCATCGATATCTGCTGTCAATTGATTGCCGTCTAAAGGGCATAACCGGCCAGAGGCCAGCCTATATACAGAGTCTATGCATATTCTGCAAGGACCGTCACTCTCCCCCAACACCAACTCTTCCCCAGTGAATTTTCTTCCGCGATAAAGAAGACTTTTGAAACCCCCATAAAAACAGATAAATCCCGAGCCACATGATAAGAGAAAATATGAAATCATGACAAGAAAAAGAAACACGCATATCCACTTTTTCCTCGTCGGAAACCGCTAAGGAAATATGATCAGAGCTATAACAAAAAGGAAACAGATATAAAGACAAGTCAACTCTCTACTCCAAAAAAGAGCATTGCAATGTGCAAGATTATGACGAACGGAAGGAAAGATGCAAGAAGGCGGTCTAAGCAGCGACACCCTGCGCAGCGAGCTCCTTCTCCTTGGCGACGAACTGGGCCTGCTCATCCGCCGTCAGGTCAAGGAGGGGCTTGTTCTCGCCCGACTTGAGGTTGCGGTAGTAGGCACGGATGATGCTATCCGCGTCATCGACGGCAATAGGGCGGATATCGGCCAGGGCCTTGATCTTGGCCGTGCATTCCTTGTACTGGGGGTCGGTCATTTCAATGTTGAGCTGCTGAGCACGCGACTTGATGGCATTCCAGCCCGTCAGGCGGGAGGCGAAGTGCACGTATCGGGACATGCCGAAGTCCGCGGGGTTGATGATCTCGTAGGTGCTGGGGTTGTTCAGGATGGCCTTGGCGTGGATACCAGCCTTGTGGGTGAAGGCACAGAAACCGGTGATGTAGTTGTTGAAGGGGATGTTGACCTCAACGGCCTCAGAGACGAGGTCCTCAATGTCCTTGAGCTTCTCAAGCTTGTACTTGCTCTTGACATAGTCACGGTCGGCGACCATCATGCGGGCCATGAGACCACCCAGAGGGGTGATACCGTTACGCTCACCAATACCGAGGACGGAGGTATCGATGTGAGTGGCACCGGCCTCCAGAGCACAGTAGGCGTTGGCAATGGCACAACCGGTGTCATTGTGGAAGTGAGTCTCAATATCACAGCCCACGACGCCACGCAGGACACGGACGAGCTCGTAAACCTGGCGGGGAGAAGCGCAGCCAACGGTATCAGCGATACCGACACGGTTCACACCGACCTTGTCGACGGCAGAGTAGATGGACAGGAGGTCCACCAAGTCGGAGCGGAAGGAGTCCTCAGAAGAGAATCGGATCTCAATGCCCTTGGACTTGACGAATTCGATAACCTCGATAGCGGTGTTCTTGATGTAGGTCATGTCCTTGCCGTGGGAGTGGTCACGGAGGTAGGACGAAGTGCCGATAACGACGTCACTGGGCCGGGGGTCAGATTCTGCGTATACGAGTATTTGAAGACATATAAAAAGACTTACACTCCATCGACACCAGTCTCGACAGCAATGCGGGCATCGTCCATGTGGCAACGGATGTGAGTAAGGATCTAAAGGGAGATTGTTAGACTCTAGAGAGTAACCAGCCGGGGAAGAACCAAACAAACCTTAGCCTTGAGGCCGAGCTTGCAGATGGCCTCGCAGTCCTTTCTCGACTGTTCGGAGGCACAAGGACTCGTAAGTTCGATCTTTAAGGAGAATCTCTATCAGCATGACTGTCCTTACTGTCGGTCAGGCTTGATTGTCTGTGACTCACGTAGTCCACACCAAAGTCGTCAAGAGCCTTGGCGATTTCAATCTTCTTCTCGGTGTCGAAGAAAGCGTTGGCGAACTGCTCACCCTCACGCAGGGTGCTCTCGATGATCTGGAAGCGGGAGACATTGCTGAGGAAGTCGGTCACGCCCACATTGTGGCCGTACGGGTTCCGGGAGAGGGAGGGATGAGGGTTCTGGCGGGTCTCGACGGCAGTGAATCCGGGGTGGTTGCCTGAACGGAGAGGTCAGAGAAAGTGGTGGGAGGAGATTGAGGGAGGTCCAAGAGGTGATCCCGACGCACCATCACCGTTGGCAGCACCGTTGGCGCCATTCGTGTGCCCATTGGGCTCATTGTCTGCACCGGGACACATTGTGGGATGGTTGAGGTGGGGGTCGATCTGGGAAACAGCAAGTAGTGGAGTGACTGGAGGAACGGTATGGACGTTAGAGCATTGAACGACGAATCTGGGGAGGTGACGAGAAAGGGTTATATAGGCACGCACAATGAGTCAGACTTCGAAGAATGCAGCAGAGAGAGCGTTGCGAGGTCTAGGAGATCTTCAAGAAGGCAGAGGAGGACGCAGAGCGGGAAGAGTCATAGGCCGGAAGAAAAAGTGGGCGGGGAGGGAAAAAACCAACACCAGACGGGTGGGCGGTCTGCATCTGCCGGGGAGGGGAAACTCTGTGCTGCCAGCGGCAATGAAGAAAATTTCACCCGCCCGAGTCCCAAGGGCGGTGGAGCCGTTCCCAGCGATCGTTACCCGCCAGTGCACATGTCATCATCCTATGCTTTGCCACTTGGGGAGGGATCTCCTTGGCCCCGGCTCCGTCTTCGCCATCCATACCAGAGGTAATCCAAGGTTTTTTATTTCCGTCCCGAATTCAGGTATATCGCATACAATTTGTTCCGTTTCAATTTTTCAATGGCTCTCGAGGAACCCAGCAGACGACTGGTCTTCTTCTGGTCCCATCGCAGTTCCATCCCCAGGGCGACTGGACGGAGCCCTCCGGGGGTCTGTCTGGCGCCCTACGGCTGGAACCGACATCGGCCTTGGAAATGGAGATGGAAGGGGGGGCCCTTTTTCGGTGAAGGTAAACCCCATTATCTCGATAGATGAGTAATATAAACCAACCCACTCGAGTAAGGTATCCAGACGCAGAAGTCTGGACACACGTCCTGAATAATCAAAGAATTCTTCCCTTGTTGTCTCAAACAGGACCATCTGGGAGACTCCCATCCCGACGCCATAGTACAAGTAGTATTACTAGTGGCTGTATCTTCCTAGGTACATACGAGATACCTAGGTAGTGCTAGGAGTATGGTGGCTCCGACACCGCCCTGCAGCCATGCATGCGTCATTCCTTTTCTACGCCTTGTCGTTGGTCGAAACAGCTGGCCTGCGCCAATCATATCGACCGTATCACTCGCTACGGTCTGAATGGCTGCAAAAGTACCGTACAAGTCGCCTACGTCTAATAAGGTATCTCCCCAAACAACTAAGGGGCCAGGGCAAAAAGAAAAAAAAAACCTCTCCATTTCAATTGACTCATGCAGCTCCTGCTGAGGGGGAAACAAAGAAAGAACGAAAGTCATAATACATTGAAACTCGCATGTCTTGCCAAGCAAGGAGGTTTTCATACCTACAACTTCTCAAAGAAAAAGACCGTGTCAATCCATGATTGAATTCAGCCGTCGCTCCCTGATTCCCTCGCTTGTCTTCATACTTTCCAACTTTTCAGCGTAGAGAGGTCTCGCTTAAAGACGTAGCTAGCCGTCCGCTCAGTGGCATCATACGGCTCCGATCCCGCAACCTCGGAACGCCGTGACTCGTGCTCAGCGGCATAGAATTTGGCAAGCGAACCACCATCCGTAGAATGCAGCAGCTCTCGCCGACTCTCCAGGTACGGCTCATTCCAAGCCTTCCACGGCAGGTATCCATCACTGCTGCGCGAGCCCATGATATTTCCCAGGCCGATGCGTCGGCGTTCTCGCATGCCAAAGTACAATCCAGCCACCACCAGGATGACCACTCCGAGGCTCACCGGAAGCCCCACGTACAGGGCCGACCTATTAATCGGCATGGGCGGGGGAGGCTTGTAGTGTTTCACCACCTTGGGGTGCAGCGTGATCGTCGGGCCTTGTCGTGCACTGGCGCGGTGTCCTGAGGTGGGCTCCCATTCAATAATATACAGCGTCAGCGCATTCTGGGATTTCCCCTGCAACCACTCATGTTGCATGTGAACAGGTAGATAACCGTAGCTGTTGTCTACCTGGGCCGAGGTGAAGGCTGAGTCCCCTTGAACTGCGTTGGAATATCGAAGTTCGATGGTAATCTGGGCATTGAGTGGGTAAAAGTCGGCGTTCCAGGTCACATAGTAGGTAGCATCCACCACCACATCGGCTTCATGCTGCGGGAGACAGAACGGGGGAAACTCGGTGTCTCGAGCGGTACACATGGGGAACTCGCCTGGAGATGTCTCGGCAGGCGGCAAAGCCGCGATTTCAGAGGTAGTGGCGTTCCAGCTCGAACCCGTCATATTGGCTGCTCAGCACATGAGTTGGGGGTCTGCCGTTTGGATTGGATTTGGTCATCAGCCTCGATATGTACTTACCTTGAGGAGACATGACGTTTCCTGTGCTACAAGTAGAGATGGCGGCGAGGATAGACACGGCCAAGAGGGCTGGTGGCATGCGCAGATACAGCATGTTTCTGCTAACCGATATCGACATCTGCTGTTTGAAGTAACGCTAGATCCTGAATATCTGATAGGGCACTCTGAATGCAAGGTGTATAGCCGGTATGGGGGGGGGTTAGACCAGACGAGCAGGGATATTGGCGCATGTTCGTCGGATATACTGGGGCATCATGGGTCTTCCACGTTGCGAAGGAGCTGTGGAAGGCAATGGCTCGGGACATGGACGTTCCTTCCTGACGACAATTCGCATGTATGGGTACCTACCTTGTTGAGCTAGATGGTCTTTATTGAGATGTCCTGTCCACTGTGCACATCTACAGCGAGCTGAGGAACTTGGCATCGAGTATGGGCGGGATGCGAGTGTGTTTGAGACGGGGAAATATATCTTGAAGCCCCTGGCGGCAAGGTAACAAAGCCTAGAAGCATGTGGGTGACAGCATGACCTCGTCGATGACAACACTTCTATTCCAAAGGAAACTCTTCTCCCCTTCAACATACGCATACACAGATAGCCTAAGATGTCTGTCATCAGAATAGCGTCTCCCCAGGCCACCGTCCCAGGGACCCGACACATCGGACGATGACATAAGCAGAAGGGTGATGCTAGAAATGGAAAGAAACCCAAAAGTAAACAAATGCATGATTCACTGACAGTTATCGGCTCAATTGTGAAAGAGACCATTGCAAGCAAGAGAAACAAAGCCTCTGTCTTCCTCTCCCCTCCTCTCCATACCGATAACCCCCCGTTGCATCCATTCCCGAGTCCGACTCCGGAGATTCTCCCCCCAGGATCTTCCGCCACGGTGATTCGCCGATTCGCGTTAGGCCAGCTGTCGCGCATTAGCCCAGTTCTCATATTAGTCGATCGTGGCGATTTCACTTGAACCACATCACAGGTGCCCGTCTTCCTAGCTGCCTGCTGTCCGTACTTTGGCCTCCTTCAGTCGCCTTTTCAATCCCCTCCAAAGTGCGATCACCTCTCTTTTCAATTTGCCCAGGTAAGGGATGCCAACGCCAGAGATGGACCCATTTCCCCCCGATGATCTTTTTCCGTCGCTGACCCATCGCGTTCTCCCTAATCTAGCACCATGCGCTTCATCCATCTCCTTCCCATCCTCCCCGCGCTTGCTGCGGCGCAAGAGCAGGCCCCCCTGGGTGACCGGGTCCAGGGATGGCTCAACAAGGCCAAGGCCTACCTCCCCACGGCCACCCCCGTCATTCCCGCCGTCGAGAAGGTCGTCGAGCAGAAGGTGCACGAGAAGAGTGTGACCCCCTTTAACATGAGCAACTGGAAGTCCATCCTGGAGCCCTCTTCCGAACCTCAGGACTGGATGGTGTATGTCACTGGTGGCAATAAGACATGCTTTGGCCGCTGTGCTAACGCCGACAAGGCGTTCAACGTATGTACATGCTCCAGGCCCATGCCCATGAAATCGAAACCTGAGGCTGACCGCATCACCTCCATAGGAATCCATCCTCAAGTTCTCTGTGGACCCCACCTCGCCTAACCTTGGATACCTCGACTGCGAAGCCAACCAGGTGCTCTGCTCCGCTTGGTCCGCCGGTACTCCCTCGATCTGGTACTTCCAGGTTCCCCAAGCCCAGTCCGAGGGAGAGCGTCCTGCGACTACCCTGCACACTGTGTGGTTGAACGCGACCAGCGTGACCCCGGACACCATCTACAAGCTCCACTCCGAGAAGAACTACGCCTACAAGCCCGCTTACGAGGGTGTGTTCCACCCGACGGATGGCTTCCTCGCTCAGAATGGCCTCCTCATCCCCATCGGCTATGTGATGCACGGCTTCGGCATGATCCCCAGCTGGCTCTTCATGATCGGTATCAGCTTCTTCAGCCGCACGATGATGTAAGTTCACCCACACAATGAATGCCCGATGCGCAATTGATCGCTGTGGCTGACTTCTCCTGTAGGAGCCGTCGTCTTGGAAACACGGGCGGTGCCCCTGCCCCTGCTGCTCAATCCTAGAAAGGCACTACTGCTCATGCGGATGATGTTATTTGGGTTTCATTTGACCATGATCAGGGATGTGTAAATAATGAAGTAGCAGGACTTAGGAAGAACGCTTGGAATACGTTGGACCTTGATCGTACGATGTTTTTTATTACCTAATATTCGCAATGGGGTTAATTGTACGCTATAGCCTTTGGTTCTAAATTCATATGTAAAGAAGCGACCGACTTGATTCGAATCGGAAGACTCCAGGGAAGCACGGAGGGGTACGGACCAACAATTATGGCATACCTACTGTGGGGAGTATGTCTCGAAGTAATTAGCCCATTCAGTAACCACCATAGAAATCAATAGTAAAGCCATAAATGATTTGTCGAGGATCAAGTAATGAGAGACTCCAAGGCGGACTCGGGACCCATCATCACGTCACAACCAAACGGCCCATTCAGCTGCGACACACCACCACCACTACCACCAACCCTCCCTCTCTCTTGAAAGCCTCACCCTTCCCACCACCATGGCCGACCTCGACCGCGCTCCTTCGACCACCGCCTACGTCGTCGCCACGGCCATCATCGCCGGTGTCACCGGCTATTTCCTGGGACAGGGGTCCTCGCTGGGCCTCTTCTCCGGAAAGGAGAAGGAAGGCTGGCCCAACAGCTACGATGTGAAGGTGCATCGAGACTCCTCCGACGAGGAATATGAGGAGTCCGAGGAGGAATCCGACAGTGAAGAGGAGGGCGACGGCGGCGAGCTGGCCAATTTCGACGGTAATAACGAGGAGGTGAAATTGGTACTGGTGGTGCGAACCGATCTGGGCATGACCAAGGGTAAGTTTTTTTTTTTTCTTGCATCCCACGTCAGCCTTTCCGACTTTCTTGAGATGGATGCGATGCGGTGCGCTGCGATGCGCTTGAGATCATTGAGGATTACACCCATCTACGAAGACTCTGTTCATTATATCGTGTTTATCGCATTCTGCGACAAGGCTATGTGTTAACGCGCGATCCCAACCGGACAGGAAAAATCGCCGCCCAATGCTCGCACGCGACGCTCGCCTGCTACAAATACCTTACCACCTACACGCCGAACTCGCCGATTCTGCGCCGCTGGGAACGCCAGGGACAAGCGAAGATTGCACTGCAGACCAAGTCCGAGGAGGAGCTGGAGTTGCTGCAGGCGCAGGCTGTTAGCCTGGGGCTCTGTGCGCGGGTGATTCAGGACGCGGGACGCACACAGATTGCCAGTGGGAGCCGGACGGTGTTGGGCGTTTTAGGACCCAAGAGCGTTGTTGATGGAGTGACGGGACACTTGAAGTTGCTGTGAGAGGTCTGCGACAGACTCTTCTTCGCGGAGTGAGACGGTGCTGCAGTCTCTTATCGGACAGCAACGGTCCATCCATCAGACGACCGGAGGGTCGGGGAAGCACATGGACATGGAATCATGCTTAACGAACGCTCACAATGTAGTTCACGTCATCGTACTTAGGTAGCCAGTCGTCTGTACTATCTGCGCCGGCCAGCGTCCACTACATGATAGATGCTCTATTTAAGACGGGAATGTTGGCTTGTCATGGTTTTTCCCTAACCTCAGTGGCCAACGGCCAGTCGGTGAAGAGAGTAGGAATATGACGCCGTTAACACCGGGACCTCCAGACGAGCTCACCAGAGGGAGCTCAAGACCAGAGGGAACCCCCAGTGCCAACCTTTAATCTGAGATCTGTCGACCGGAAAATAAAACCACCAAGCACAAAGAATTGGTGGCTCCTTAGTCGTCGAACTGTCCAGAAATCAACCGTTACACAAAGACAACCCCCGAAGAAGCCGCTTCGTGAACAGGATCGCTGGACACAGATCCGTGGTATGTTCTAAAGAAAAGAAGAAGAAAGTGAGGGAACAGGAAAAACGAGGTTTTTATGTCCGCTGCCAAGACTGCGCTAAGCGTGTGCCGCGCTAAACCTTACCGAGACGCTGTACTGATTAGCTAAGCCGCGTCCGCCGGCTCTGGATTTCCCAGCCAGAACTGCTGCTGTCGACCATCAACCGACCTCTCACTGCGTCTATCCAACTACCCCCTCACCCGCTCCTCGTTCGTGCACACGCGATCCAACCCACTAGTCGCCACCATGGCCGACGCTCTCTCCATCGAACAGAACAACAAGATCCGTGTGGCGCTGGGCTTAAAGCCCCTCCCGGTCCCAGGCCAGGACGCCACCGCGAACTCCGACTCTGACCACGACGATTCCAGCTCCGGCTCAGAAGATGAAGAGCCCGCCAGCACGCTGGAGACGCGCGAAGCGGCCGCCTCATCCAACTGGAAGAAGATTCAGGATGACGCCGAAGCGAAGCGCAAGCGGGACGAACGCAACAAGGCCATCAAGCGGGCGCGGGAGCTTGCACAGCGGAACATGAAGCTGGAAGGAGCGACGTTGGGCGAAGCCGTCGATGCGGATATGGACACCAAGGCCTGGCTGATGCAGTCGAAGAAGCGGCAGAAGAAGATCGAGAAGGAGCGGGCGCGCAAACTCGCCGAGGAGTTGGAGGAGCGAGAGCGCGCGGCCGAGTATTCGGCGGCTGATTTGGCCGGGTTGAAGGTTGGCCACGAGATGGGAGACTTTGAAGGGGGTGAAGAGCACATTCTCACGCTGAAGGATACTACCGTCGACGAAAACGAGGAGGAGGGCGATGAGTTGGAGAACGTCGAGATGCGGGATAAGGAGAGGACGGCGGAAAAGCTGGAGCTCAAGAAGCGCAAGCCGGCTTACGACCCTACGGCGGAGAACACGGGAATTCTGGCCCAGTACGACGAGGAAATTGAGGGCAAGAAGCGCAAGCGATTCACTCTCGATGCTCAGGGATCGACAGCAGAAGAGCGGGAGGCAAAACGACAGGAGGTTTCCGAAAAATTGAAGAAGAACATTGTGAGCCTGGACTTTGAGGAGGAAACGCCCACTGGGGATTACATGGATGTGAGCGAGGTCAAGGTCAAGAAACCTAAGAAGAAGAAGGCCAAAGCGACGAAGAAGCGTGCAGTTCTCGATGAGGACGAGATCTTCCCGACTACCGATGCGACCGGTACACCCAATGACACTGCTATGGATGTTGATACAACGAATGGTGAAGCGGTATCTGCTCCTGCGCCTCGGAAGTGGGCGAGCGAAAACACCTCTTTTGTGGATGACGACGATCTTCAAGCTTCACTGACGCGTCAGCGCCGTGCAGCTTTCAAGAAGCGCCAGAAGATGCGACCCGAGGATCTTGCTCGTCAACTCCGAGAAGAGAGCGCACAGACGCCGATGGACACGGGCACGCCGGGCGAAGATGAAGACGAACCGGGACTGGTCATCGATGAGACATCCGAATTCGTTTCCAACCTGCAGAAGCCCACCCTTCCGGAAAGACGTGAAAGACAGACGACTACGCCCGCCGAAGAGCCACACGCCGACGAAGCCAAAGCCAAAGAAGAGCTGGAAGGTGGTGATGTGGATATGGAGCGCACCTACAATGATATCGAGGACGACGAGGATCTGGCAGAGCGCATCAAGCGGGAAGAGTCCCAGGCGAACCAGCAGATCAGTGGTACTGGGCTGGAGGAGGAAGCCACGCTGGATCAAGGTCTTGGAGCCACCCTGTCTATGCTGAAGCAGCGCGGTCTGGTGAAAGCCTCCGATGCGGCCGATAGCAACTCGCTGACCCGGGACCGCCAGCGTTTCATCCAAGAGAAATACCGTCTTGAGACGGACGCTGAGAAGCGGGCTCGCCAGCAGCGTGAGCGTGACCGCGCCTCCGGCAAGCTCGATCGCATGTCTGCGCGGGAACGGGAAGAATATGCTCGGTGGGAGAACAAGCAGCGTGACCAGCAAGATGCGCGTCACATGGCAGAGGTTTTCAACCGCGAATACAAGCCCGATGTGCAGTTGCGGTACATTGACGAGTTTGGCCGTTCGATGAACCAGAAGGAGGCTTTCAAGCACCTGAGTCACCAGTTCCACGGCAAGGGCAGTGGCAAGATGAAGACGGAGAAGCGCCTGAAGAAGATCGAGGAAGAGAAGAAGCGCGAGGCCATGAGCGCCCTGGACAGCAGCCAACATACGGGTATGAACAACGCCATGGGAGCCCAAGCTCGGAAGAACCGCCAGGCGGGTGTTCGGCTTGGATGAGGTGTTTGATCTTGTGGATTCAGGTTGCGCATGACCTGACATGACGATTTAATATTTATACCCTACCTTCATATTACATAGTTCTGCCGCCATCTGTACATGGGTTCCATCAAGGATGGTTCGGTGAAAATCAAGACTTGTATCCATCAATATGCCTGTTCGGGAGTACGAAGTACGGAGTAGAATGTCGAGATTGATGCCGAAGCCTGCTAAATTGTAAAGTAGGTGCCGTGAGAGCCGAGTGCCTATGGACCGGTCTATCTTTCTCCCTGAGAATTCCCGAGAGAGAACAGAACATGATTAGGAACAACCCTTGCATCGATTGAAATGGTCCTGCCTGTTTGTCGGACTGTTCGCCTGTTACACCCCGAGACGCTATCTAGGTAGCGTGGAACAACGCATGGGATGGCTGACAGCCTCAGACCTATCGGATCTTTCGTGATTGTTGTTCATTATCGTTTACCATGTAGACACCATGTAAGCTTTCCATCCCTTAGATTCAAGCGAGGATAGCTTTTTCTTGGTCAGTTTTGGATGCGTGATCCCCCACCGAACCATAGGGAACAATATATATTCAGCTTACGAAAAGACGACAGCAAACGTAGATTGACCTGCATGATCTTATCTCATCGATCGTCACGTGCTATAGTTGAGATCCGACTCCGCATGACATTATTGGAAAGGTCTTGTAGACAAGCAATGGGTTGTGCTGTACTCCTATGGCATACGATCTCCAAAGGGAGTAAGTAGCTTGAGAGGTACCTAGACGGGGGCCCCACCTGGCCATGTCCGGCACTATGCAAGCTCTAGGTAATATCCCGGCAATTGTGGAGATTTTCGTCCTGTCTTTTTGCTCCAGTAGTATGTACTTACTACTCTGGAGTAGATGGACGGATGGGGTGAGGGGATACCGAGTCCTAGTTAGGAAACGGAGAGAGAGTGTGGAGTGCGGAGAAGGAGCACGTCAGAGGGACCATCTGTACTGTAGTACGTACGGTGTCGTACGGAGTACGGGAGAATCAGGAGAAGCAGGAGAAGCAGGGTGGGAGACCGGGTCTCCACCGGAGTCGTAATGGGCCTCGGGGAAGGCTCCGAGGGGGAGGATTTGCTACCTTACTCCCTTGAGGCCAGATTATTGGGGGCGATCTGGAGGAGGATGGACCTTGGCGTGTGGGGGAAATTAACCGATGCACTGTAATACCGGTAGTACCGGTAGTCCGCCCATGTACATACTTAGGTAGATACCGGTGTCAGTAGAGACTGGGAAGACTTTGATCGGATGGTGCTGGAAACGATGGGATTCATAGGAACAGTAGTTCGGGATGGGATTGAAGTCGGAATGATGGTATATAGGGATGCTGAAGACCAGGCGACCCGACGAGAGGGCAAGAGAGAAATCAGCCGAAAGATGCCTAGGCTGTCCCTCGTCCAGTCCCGGAGGATGAGGGGAAGAGCCTCAGGCCACTCGGGCGGTGAGGATGAAACTCCCCCCAAAGAGTTCACCGGAAGGCCCGAGACAGGATCGCACCATCGTCCCGGTCCGGTAGTCGTACCCAAGGCAGTTGGGTACTCGGTACGGCGGATGTCATCGAGGGCGGTATGGATTATGATGTAGACAGTACCGACCGAGCAGGAGACAGTTATCTGATCCCTCCACAACCTGTCTGGCCGACAATGGAGTGGATGGGCTGATCATCACCTTGTGAGTCCTCCATGCTCCCACGGTCGGTCAACAACTAGAACACGGGAAAACAAGAAAGAAAGAATGAAAGGAAAAAAAAAAAAAGCACAAGTCACCAGTGCGGAGAGGCGGCGAGAACCAGCAAAGTCCCCGGAAACTCCCTAGTGCTGGGTCCCCCCAAGCCGATCAATCGTCGACATTTCACATGAGTCAAATTTCTAATTTACCCACGCAACATCTCCGATCGGCCACCTTTTTCTCTCCCTTCGTGGCCCCCAGCTTCCTTCTTCACCTCCGTGCTTCTGTTTCTTTTTCCTCCCCTGTCGTCTCCCCATCCATTCTCTCCGCTCATCGCCTACCATCTCCGCTGCAATGCTCTCCACCACCCTCCGAGTCTCCGGCCGCAGAATTGCGACGCGTGACGCTTCCCTGCGCACCGTCGTCGTCGGCGCTCGTCAGGCCTCGGCCTGGTCCAAGGTGCCTCAGGGTCCTCCGGTACAGCTCGCTCGCTTTTCACCCCGGTGACTTCCTCCCGGGAGCTCCTGGTGTGCACTCAAACCACAGGCAATCGCTGACACCAGCCCTGGCTCTCTCTAGGATGCCATCCTCGGTATCACCGAAGCGTTCAAGGCCGACTCCTTCAAGGAGAAGATCAACCTCGGTGTCGGTGCCTACCGTACGTCCCTTCCACGCGACGCAATTCCGACTCCGTTCGGCAGATCCCGATGCTAATGATTCTCGCCCATCCCCCAGGTGACGACAAGGGCAAGCCCTACGTCCTCCCCTCCGTCCGCACCGCCGAAGACAAGGTGGTCGCTTCCCGCTTCGACAAGGAATACGCCGGCATCACCGGTATCCCCGCCTTCACCAATGCTGCCGCCAAGCTGGCCTATGGCGAGGACTCCGCCGTCCTCAAGGACGACCGTCTCGTCATCACCCAGACCATCTCCGGTACCGGCGCCCTGAGAATCGGTGGTGCTTTCCTGCAGCGCTTCTACCCGCACGCAAAGAAGGTCTACCTCCCGACCCCCAGCTGGGCCAACCACGCCGCCGTTTTCAAGGACTCCGGCCTCGAGGTCGAGAAGTACCGCTACTACAACAAGGACACCATCGGTCTCGACTTCGATGGCCTCCTCGCCGACATCCAGGCCGCTCCTAATAACAGCATCATCCTGCTCCACGCCTGTGCGCACAACCCCACCGGTGTGGACCCGACCCAGGATCAGTGGCGCAAGATCAGCGATGTCATGAAGCAGAAGGGTCACTTTGCCTTCTTCGACATGGCCTACCAGGGCTTCGCGAGCGGTAACGCCGACCGGGATGCCTTTGCCCCCCGTCACTTCGTCCAAGAGGGCCACAACATTGCTCTGTGCCAGAGCTTCGCCAAGAACATGGTAAGCGAGACTTCCGGGG
>RHLO01000763.1:0-12311 GCA_003719415.1 Aspergillus olivimuriae
GGGGGATCATGTCTCACAGAATCCCGACGACTGGCGGTATCCTGGGGGTTCGAGGACGCACGACGTCGAAGTTTCAATGGCGATCTTTGTTGGGTGAAACGGGTGAAAGACTCGCAGACCAGGAGAGACGAAGCTTTTGGTGAAGTGTGTGGCCTGGTGGAACACGCCATGATTAGCCCGGAGTCTGGGGTTGCTTTCATTTCCACCCTCTTGTTCCTCGTAAGGCCACCGCCAGGCAGAACCCTGAAGTGAGCCTGACTGTCGGGGATCTCTGGGACCGGGGCTGTATTGCGGTAACCGTATTGTTTCGAGCGGGATGCAGCGAATCGTTGCGCCCTCCGTGCGGGCGGGTATCTCGACGTAATATTACCAGCGCTGAGGAACAAACCACCGCCTTAGGCAGAGCGACTAGGCCGCATGGTCTTTCGCTTTCTCTGCTCGTCGGCAACAACCACTCCCACCAGCCATCTCCCCTGTTCTCCCAATTCCCTACAACCCGCACCGGGACTCGATCGCGCTCTATAAAAGGTACCATTTCCTCGCGCTCTCTCCCCATCTTCCCTGCACTCTGCCACCCCGCTAGAACCAGACCAACTCGTAAGTCTGTCGTCACTCCCCCCCGCCGACCTACCGACCCCTCATGAAGTCGCTCCAGCACACAGAATCAAACTGACCAGTTCCTCTGCCCAGGTCTTAACAAGACGTGGGCTAAATCCTCTCCACCAACCCAGATCGCTTCCAGACTACTCCACGATGGCCGCCGCAAACAATCTTACTTTCACCAGCTCCGACGGGGTTGACATCCAAGTCGGTAGGCTTTTGACCCTCTCTTAGTTCCGGCCGCCGGCGTCCTTCCCCAGACGCTGGGGTGTCAGTCGCTCGGATCGATGGGCTAACCCAGCCTCCTTGGGCCACCTCATATAGACCGTGAAGTCGCGGAGCGTTCTCTGCTCATCAAGAACATGCTCGAGGACTTGGGCGAAACTGGAGAGGCCATCCCCATCCCTAACGTGAGTTGTGCACCTGGGACTGCATCGGGTAGCGGGAGTCCACGAAGCCACGCTAACTGTCCGGGTATAGGTCAACGAGGCGGTTCTGAAGAAGGTGATCGAATGGTGCACTCACCACAAGAACGACCCTCCCAGCACGGGGGATGACGATGATTCTCGCCGCAAGACCACCGATATCGACGAGTGGGACCAGAAGTTCATGCAGGTCGACCAGGAGATGCTGTTTGAGATCATCTTGGTACGCTGACAGTTCTGACCTTTTTGCTCGACCTTCCACACTAACACAGGGTTCCACCCACAGGCCGCCAACTATCTCGATATCAAGGGACTCTTGGATGTTGGCTGCAAGACCGTGGCCAACATGATCAAGGGCAAGTCTCCCGAGGAAATCCGCAAGACCTTCAACATCCAAAACGATTTCACCCCCGAGGAAGAGGACCAGATCCGCCGGGAGAACGAGTGGGCTGAGGAGTAAGTCTGACCCTTGCGTTTCGTGCAGCAGTCGCCCTGTTCAGACTTCATTCGCTAACCAACCGTGTCCTTACAGCCGCTAACCTGTTTCCTCTCTCCGTTGTCTCTGCGGGTCTGGGACTGTGCGTCTACTCTTGAAGGGATTCACTTCAATGCTCGGGAGGAGGGCGTCGTTTCTTGTGTTACAGCTTGGTTTTCCTGATCAAAAGGCCTTTTCTTCACTTGTTTCATGTCTATGGCGTTAGGGATTATCTCACGGCGGTTATCGCTTCTCTGTTTCGCTCGAATACTCAACCTTTATTGGGCTTGCCTGAATCCGGTTCAGTCCAAGAAGGGCCTTTTGCTCTGTTTCGATTTCAGCGTAACGACAATGAGCCATCGTAGAAAGGGGGTCTTCTTCCCAAGCCTATCTCAATTGCGTCTACCAAGACCAAGGCCCCTTCTCTCTATCTACCATCCAACACTGAACACCTCCTAGGGAGAGTAAAGATAGTACTGCCCAAGACCCACCATCACACAACCTCGACAGTACTTCAGGTCAAAGTCTTGTCAGTGGTCTGGGTTTGCTGGAAGAAAATCGATGTTATTCTGGTCACGTAGGAGATTTCTGAATTTATCTACACATGAAGGCAATTTTGGAAGCAGAAGACGGAGTGTAGAATCCAGGGGCTGTACTAATTCCTCAGGGTTGGTGATCGATAGTGAGCTATGGGCATTCGAACTCAGCACCAACAACAGAACAAAGATAGTAGTATTCATCAGAAGCCTGGAAGTCATTATGGTTTCTAAAATCAGCAGTCCATGATAACCTGCTTATTATACCAGGTCTTCATGAAGCAAGTCACTGGGCTCAACTGGAGTACCTACAACCAGAATGTGCTCCGTAGACGCGACAATCAGATGAACAAAATTCATGAATCTGTGGAGCGGACTTAGGACATCTACGAGCGTCACACGTAACCCCGACCAAAAAGGTAATCCTCATTAACTGCTCATGATCCATCATAATTTTTGATTTTTTGTCTCAGCTCGTGAAGATAATTTGAGTATAATCAACCATCACCGAAATCCGCCACCGCCTGCCACTGAAAAAAAGAGCCCCCGTCCGACTGTCCATGCAAACTTCCACCTCAGAAAGAAACACAACCATCTTGGAACCGATCGTGAGACAAGAACTCCAAGGTGAAAAGGGAACAGGTTTGAATTGTCGGGGAGTCGAAACGGGCGTAGAATAATGGATGAAAATATTGAGCGAAGCGATTTTTACAGTTTCAAGACGGGCCGGATCCAAGGATGCAGATTAACCATCGCGAGCAACGTTTGCGGTATCACAATCGAACGGAACAATCGGGGAGAAACATTTCGATCGGGGGAAAGCAAGAGCCCTCGTTCTCGCGTTTAGATACCGAGACGGGTCTTGCGCCAGTGCCGCCGCTTAGCGTTGTATCTGATCAGGGAGACTTGTTAGCCGAGTCCTTTTTCATCTTCTTTTCTCATTTCAATCCATCGTTCTCAATCTCTTCAGGGTCGGAACGGGTCGGTTGAGTGGGTGGGTAGGTCCATGGATGGTTGGTTGATAATTTGTGTGTGTCGATTTGGGGTTGGAGCAGGTCGAGAGTGTAGGTGAGAATCCTTCGACGCACAATCTTGGCCTCCTGCGTCCATTTTCATCCTTCATACGTTCCATACAGTCGTATAATCCAGATGTTTGGACATGTCGATATAGCGTTGGATGCGTATTGGTCCCGACCGACTCCGACCCATCGAAGGAAGGAGAGAGGATGGACAAGAGACAAAAAATCAGGGTCATCATCAAATATTTACCTGATGGTGTTACCGGTCCGAAGACGAATCCACTGGGGGATGGGACGGTTCTGCTTCTGGGCTTTGGCAAGCTTCTGCTTGGTGCGGAAACTCTTGTGGCTCTATTCGTGGGAGAAGATGAGGACGTTAGCCAGCGATTCCATCACATCAAACCACATCGTATGTTGGGCGCCGCATCCAAGTGTCGTTGAAAGTAGTATGATCGAAAAGGTAGGCCACGGATGAACAAGGGGGAACGGGGGTGCTAACCGGCATCTTGAGGGATTGTCGCGACGGCGAGCTGAGTGGTATGGACTGGCGATAGTGAGGTTGTCGACCGACTTCAAAGGCCTTTCAGAGTGGTAGTTTTTTCTGTGCGGGCAGGGCTTAGCGGTTCGCTTCGGGTGGGTCATGTGATTTCCCACTGTCTCACCCTCATTCGGCGTTGCGGCCTGAGGCATAAATATGGGGGATGGGTGTTTCCTCTGTGGCGGAAAGCTTGTACCGGTACCGTGACCATGCTATTTCAGAGTATATCCTTTCTACAGATTCTCAATAGGAAAAGGACTATGGTCACATCTTCTACTACCCTAAAAATGACGCTTTGGGTTTTCCTGGTGACTCGATCCTCTCTCAGCCACAGCCAGTATCTTGCAAATCAGCCGTCTCCGATGTGTTTGATTAGGAAGATTCTACGGTTTTCTCTGGATGATCTCACTGGCTTACTCTTGCCAATCAGAATCTGCTCTCCTGGCCAGCGACGGCAAGATACGACCTACAGGGAGAACCGAATAATAATAATAATAATAATAATAATACTAGGAATAATAATATCGCGAAGGTTTCACACCGCAAGACCTCGTTGAAAGGATGAATGTCCGGGGCCTGGGCAACGGCATGTTTTACCAACGATAGCACTTGGTTCCATATGCAGGGTTGTTGCCTTTTAAAACCTTCAGAGCCCCTTTTGTGGCATCATTCGGTGTGTGGTAATGACCATTAAAATAGAATTTGACGGGGTAGGATATGGATGCCGAGACTCCAACGCCTCCATTGATCAATCCAGTTCCTAAATGAGTGCTATTCACTCGGTAACTACCTAACGTTGGTAGACTTCCCGGTCAGTCCCTCGTGCATCCACGCTTTGTATTTCATTGACGAGCCCCTGTACGCACGCTAAGAATACGAAGTACGGAAAAGTGGACCGCCGCCTGTCACGCCGCAAACAAACAACGCGACAACTGGAAGCGTGGGAGCACATTCCCTGACGGGCGGTTTTAGACCGGCCAGCTCTGGGCCTGTGGGCGGGTCTGTTGATCTCCTTCTCGAGCTAGGAGAGGAGCCACTATCGGCAGGCATTTCCCTCGGGATCATTTTGTAGAACCAGGACAGCGTAGGGATGCCATCCATCTATCGGGACCTGTACTTCCATGCAGCCGTCCGCACGGGTGAGGAACGTTCCGAAGCCGGTTCGATGGGATAAGCCTTTGTAGTGTCAACCTAGGATCACGGAGGAATACGAATCTATCCACATCGGGAGGTCCTACGCCATCAGGAATCATAACACTACTGTGAGGGAAGGCTGAGGAAATAGTAGCCGCAGATATCATGAATGAGCCGCTGTCCAAGTGCAGCGCCTTGGGCTAAATAATGGGATGGCCATCGACGAACGGAATGTCGGGGAGTCGGCGTCGGAAAGGCCGATGCTGGCGGGGCCACGTCCTGAGGTCATCCATGGATTGGGATTAGTCAGTTCGGGTTTGTTCTGTCCAGAGCGTCCAGCCAATCAGCATGTCAAGGTAAACGAGATACGATGGATCGTAAGAGGAGACCGTGGTTTTCCCGAACGGGGCTCTGCCGACGGCCCCAAATTGACAACGGGCCTTTTTATAGCTGACTGGAACGATCGCTTTATTACGTGGATGGATGCTCCCCGACTGACGACTTACCAAAACGGGTAGTTGTCGTTTGATCCCGCTGGCGCAGAGTCGGCCGGGCTCGGCCGTGATGCGAAGAATTCATGGAGGTCGCTAATGACTCGGTCATCGTATGTAGGAACGAAGGGACCGCGTGGACGGGAAATTCTGCACAGACGAGGAGAACAGCTAGGCGATGATGCATCGATGGATCCACCAGAATATTCCCCGGGTACATACGAAGTACGAAGCCCCCGTCCATCTGATTCGGTCAGGAGGTTCTCCATCGGGGAAAGCTTGGCTGCTGGTCTGCACGAACACTTCCCGGGCGATTCTCTGGTCTCGGGCACAAATCATGATAGTGGGATGGATGCCTGGCCGATCTGAACCTATGACGGAATCTTCCGATCGAGGACACTATCGTTCCCTCGCAACGAGTCGTGTGTGGCGTGGGGAAATCCATCATCATAATAACAATAATAGTAATCATACCCAGTACGGCCTTCCTACTGGCCAAGAGACATGACTCACCCACTATGCAGCAACTTTATCCACTGCAGAGGTTGTGGTGACTGAACTCTGTATGATCAGCCATCGATCGTGGCGAGAACATTCCCCCATGGTGATTACACTCGACAGACAATCATCATGCACGAGAGACGACAGAAGCTGGACGCTGGACTCATCATCGCAAGTCCAGCACAACAGACAAGGAGTCATCATCATCGAGAGACGAGGGGACAGAAGGCCATGGAAGCAATAACCACCAGATCGCGATCTGATAGTCCAGACCGGGTTAGGGTGGTTTTGCATAAAAGAGAGCTCGGCATGTCGGGGCTCCGACCGTCCTCATGGAAGCAGAATGGAACCGAAAAATTCCAGCGCCCGCAAACCGCCAAACCCAACCAGGATGCCGCTAATGCTGACGCCGACCAGCCATGGATTCATGCGGCCATCGCAGGTTCCGCCCTTGCTGGCGAAATAATAAAACGCCCTCCTTGCCCATCACTTGTCGGCTGGCTACATCTCTCTCTCGCCCGCGTCGCTCTGACTTCATCTGCTCCCGTCTCCTATTTGGTGCCATCGCCTGGTGAGGACAAATAGACTACGCAACACTCCTGTTTCTCCTGCTCTTCTTCCTCCCGGCCCCTCCCCTCATTTTCCTGGACGTGTCTTAAGTCCGAGGAACGACGATATCTCCAGTGAACATTTCCACCCCTTTTTTTCTCTCTGCGGTTGTGTGCTGGCTGGTGGGCACTCCAACCCGGTGCCACTTGACTTCCTCCGGTTCAGATCTCGTGTCCTCCATGGAATAGTTCCAGTCAGGGTCGCTCTCGTTGCTCTCTTCGTTACTCGACGACCCGTTCTAGATCTCGGAAGGCTTGGCCTGGGAGCACCCGTGGCAACATGTCTCCATCTCCCGAGAAAACAATGGCTGCTGCCACAACCACAACCGCTGATGGATCCAAGACGAGCAATCACTCCATCGGCTCCGGGTCGACCATCGCTCCGTCAGGGGAAAAGTCCCCAGAATCGCGTCCATCCTCGTCTCAAAAGAAGGCCCCGTCTGTCGACGACACGGATGCGCTCTACGCCCACCTACCCGAACATGAGAAGGCCATCTTGAAGAAGCAGCTGGATTCCCAGGAGTCCAGTGTTTCATTCATTGCTCTCTACCGCTATGCTTCCCGAATGGATCTCCTGATCATCTTCGTCAGCGCCATTTGCGCGATTGCTGCTGGTGCCGCCCTGCCATTGTTCACGGTGAGTGCCCGACATTCTTCCCTGTCTTGCCTGCTGATCGAGTAGGGAGCCAGTCACTGACCATGTGTACCTAGATTCTGTTTGGCTCTCTGGCTAACGCCATGCGTGGCATCGTTACCGGACAAGTCGAATACCCCGAGTACTATGACCAGTTGACCACCAACGTCCTATACTTCGTCTACCTCGGTATCGCGGAGTTTGTCACGGTCTATATCAGCACGGTGGGCTTCATCTACACCGGCGAGCACGTCACTCAGAAGATTCGTGAACACTATCTCGAGTCGATTCTGAGACAGAACATGGCCTACTTCGATAAACTGGGCGCCGGTGAAGTCACCACCCGCATCACCGCCGATACCAACCTCATCCAGGATGGTGTGTCCGAGAAGGTCGGCCTCACGTTGACGGCCCTCGCCACCTTCGTCACCGCGTTCATTGTCGCCTACATCAAGTACTGGAAACTCGCCTTGATCTGCTCGTCGACCATCGTGGCTCTGGTCTTGTGCATGGGAGGTGGTTCTCGCTTCATCATCAAGTACAGCAAGCAGTCTCTCGATAGCTATGGAGCCGGTGGTACCGTTGCGGAGGAGGTCATCAGCTCCATTCGTAATGCCACTGCCTTTGGCACGCAAGACAAGCTGGCCAAACAATATGAGGTCCATCTGGCCGAAGCGGAGAAGTGGGGAACCAAGACCCAGATCATCCTCGGCTTTATGGTCGGCTCCATGTTTGGTATCATGTTCATGAACTACGGCCTCGGCTTCTGGATGGGCTCTCGCTTCCTGGTTGCCGGAGAGGTGAATGTCGGTCAGGTGCTGACCGTGCTGATGGCCATTTTGATTGGTTCTTTCAGTCTAGGAAATGTCAGTCCCAATGGACAGGCCTTCACCAACGCTTTGGCGGCAGCTGTGAAAATTTATGGCACTATCGATCGCGCTTCCCCCTTGGACCCGTATTCGGATGAGGGAGAGAAGATCGAAAACGTTCAGGGCAATATCGAATTCCGCAATATCAAGCATATCTATCCTTCGCGGCCAGAGGTCACCGTTATGAATGATGTGTCTTTAGATATCCCTGCGGGCAAAACCACTGCGTTGGTGGGTCCTTCAGGCTCGGGTAAAAGTACTGTGGTTGGTCTCGTCGAGCGATTCTATTTCCCTGTTGGCGGCCAGGTCTTCCTGGACGGCCATGACATTCAAACCTTGAACCTCCGTTGGCTGCGACAGCAGATTTCTCTGGTCAGCCAAGAACCTATTCTCTTCGGTACAACTATCTACAAGAACATCGAACACGGTCTCATCGGCACAAAATTTGAGAACGAGCCGGAGGAGAAGATCCGAGAACTGATTGAAAATGCTGCGAAAATGGCCAACGCTCACGACTTCATCCAAGCCCTGCCCGAAGGTTACGAAACGAACGTTGGCCAGCGTGGCTTCTTGCTCTCTGGAGGTCAGAAGCAACGTATTGCTATTGCCCGTGCTATTGTCAGTGATCCCAAGATCCTTCTGTTGGATGAAGCCACGTCTGCCCTGGATACCAAGTCCGAAGGTGTCGTCCAAGCTGCGTTGGATAAGGCCGCCGAAGGTCGAACCACTATCGTCATCGCCCATCGCTTGTCAACCATCAAGACGGCGCATAACATCGTCGTCTTGGTCGGCGGACGGATTGTTGAACAAGGATCTCACGACGAGCTTGTCGATAAACACGGCACGTACCACAGTCTTGTTGAGGCCCAGCGAATCAATGAGGAAAGAGACGCAGAAAATTTGGATCCTGATGCTCCAATGAGTGATGAGGAATATTCGATGGACGAAGTGGCTCGCATCAAGACCGCAGGCAGTGGCTCGGCTTCGTTGGACGAAGACGACGAAAAGACGACCAACCAAATGGCACGTTCAGGCACCCACAAGTCTATTTCTAGCGCGATCTTGTCCAAGCGGGACCCAGAGACCGCGCGGAAGTACTCTCTTTGGACCCTGGTCAAGTTCATCGCTTCCTTCAACCGACCAGAGATCCTTTATATGATCGTCGGTTTGGTCTTTGCGATCCTTGCAGGAGGTGGTCAACCCACGCAAGCTCTCCTGTATGCCAAGGCAATCAGCTCACTCTCCCTCGGTAACGACCAGTTCGACAAACTCCGGTCGGATGCCAACTTTTGGTCCTTGATGTTCTTCGTCGTCGGAATCGTCCAGTTCATCACACTGTCGACCAACGGGGCGGCCTTTGCCGTCTGCTCGGAAAGACTGATCCGACGTGCACGAAGTGAAGCCTTCCGGTCAATTCTTCGTCAGGATATCACCTTCTTTGACCGAGAAGAGAATAGCACCGGTGCCTTGACTTCTTTCCTGTCGACTGAGACCAAACATCTGTCTGGTGTCAGTGGCGTGACGCTCGGTACTATTCTGATGACGTCCACCACACTTGGAGCAGCCATTATCATCGCTCTTTCTCTTGGCTGGAAACTGGCCCTGGTCTGTATTTCCGTTGTCCCCATCCTTTTGGGATGTGGATTCTACCGATTCTACATGCTGGCTCGCTTCCAGCGACGGTCCAAGGCCGCTTATGAAGGTTCTGCCAGCTTCGCTTGCGAGGCAACCTCGGCTATCCGTACCGTTGCCTCCCTCACCCGGGAACAAGATGTGTGGGGTGCATACCACATGCAGCTCCAGAACCAGGGTAGGAAGAGTTTGATTTCTGTGTCGAAGTCTTCCATCCTCTATGCCTGTTCCCAGGCGCTGGTCTTCTTCTGTGTTGCCCTGGGCTTCTGGTACGGAGGTACCCTCCTTGGCAAGCACGAGTACGACATCTTCAGGTTCTTCGTGGTCTTCTCCGAGATCCTTTTCGGCGCCCAGTCGGCCGGTACAGTCTTTTCTTTCTCGCCTGACATGGGTAAGGCAAAGAATGCCGCAGCCCAGTTCCGAAATCTCTTTGACCGACGGCCCACCATCGACATTTGGTCGGATCAGGGTCAGATCTTGGAGTCCGTGCAGGGATCCCTCGAGTTCAAGGACGTTCACTTCCGATACCCCACTCGCCCGGAGCAGCCGGTGCTTCGAGGATTGAACCTCACTGTGAAGCCGGGCCAATATATTGCTCTCGTTGGCCCCAGTGGATGCGGTAAGAGTACTACCATTGCACTGTTGGAGCGTTTCTACGACGCACTCTCTGGTAGCATCTTGCTGGATGGAAAGGAAATCACCGATATCAATGTCAACTCGTACCGCAGCTTCCTTGCACTGGTCAGCCAGGAGCCTACCTTGTACCAGGGAACCATCAAGGACAACATCCTCCTTGGTGTCACCCATGAGGTGTCGGAAGACGCCATTGTGAAGGCGTGCAAGGACGCTAACATTTACGATTTCATCATGTCGCTCCCGTAAGTATCCTCTCTTTTCTTTTCTATTGAGAAAGGCCTGTGCTAATGAGATCGATTTTCAGTGAGGGATTCAACACTGTCGTCGGCAGCAAGGGTGGCATGTTGTCTGGTGGACAGAAGCAACGGGTGGCAATTGCCCGCGCTCTACTCCGGGACCCTAAGATTCTGCTCCTGGACGAAGCCACTTCGGCCCTGGACTCGGAATCCGAGAAGGTCGTGCAGGCCGCACTGGATGCTGCTGCTCGCGGCCGCACCACCATCGCCGTCGCGCATCGACTCAGTACGATCCAAAAAGCCGATGTGATCTATGTCTTTGATCAGGGCAAGATTGTGGAGAGCGGCTCGCACACCGAATTGATCCGCAAGCAGGGCCGGTACTATGAACTGGTGAACCTGCAGAGTCTGGGCAAGACGCACTAATCCTGATGCCGCGTTGCATCGTCCTATACCCCTTTTATAATAATCATTTTCTTAACGTTTCTCTGGAAGTTGATGTATTCTTGTCTATCATGTCTATTATTACTTGATGTAATGTGTATATGACACTGCGTGTTCGGATGTCCATCACCTCTCTGGTTCCCATTTGGCTGATTCTCCACTATTTCGGGATAGATTCCACCGGGTTCATCGTGTCTTTTCTTGTCTTTTCTGGGAGAGGTGTTTCTGGCCGTGATTTACTTAGATGCAGAGCAAAAAAAGTTGCCCCACGGAAGTGATGGGTATTGATCAATGGGAATCGATGGATTGCATTTCTTCTTCGTCGTGTTTCCTATCAGTATTGGGGGGGTATCAAGAAGCCGTTGTGGAGGCATATCAGCAAGTCGTAAATCCGATGTAGCGGTCGATCTGTCAATCTTGATCACCAACGCCAAACTCCCGCTGGACGTCGACCTGACGTACCCCTCGCGCATCGGCAATCAAGCCCATCAGGCCTTGACCGATATCCTTGATCTCATTGTACTCATGCAGGAGTCGGATATGGCGCTGGACGGTGGTGGCGGGATCGGTTTGTAGCTTGGCCTGGACGGCGGCGTGTTCGGATTCCAAGTGTGCCAGTTGAGCTTCCATCTCGGTAATTGCTTTCCGCAGGGCGTCCTGGGATTGAAGGTGAGAGCGTGTCAGTGGCACGGTGTCTGGTGTATGTACCTGTCTTTTCTTGACCGGATCACTGCCGTTTTCGGCGGGAGAGCATGATGCGGCTGATGCGGCGGGAATCTGTGGAGGACTCTGTGAGAGAGACATTGTGGGAAGACGAGTGTGGATTCTTTGGTGGTGATGATCTAGGACTCTGGGTTGTCGAAAAGAGGGATTGTATGGAGAACGGTGGTAGGAGTCAGTAGATCGGCGCATGTATACAGTGTCCAGGCAGAGGAACACGTAAGACGCCCACCGGCTCTTTTCTCCACCACGTCCAGTCCGAGTGGGATCATTCTTCTTGCAGTCGGTTTCAGAGACGACTTGCTGACAGGCCTGAATTGATCATTCTTAGCGGCATAGAAAATCATCCAAAACACGAGTCGACCCCTCAGCCCATCGCGTGTGTGCATTTTCTCCCGCAAACCATCGCTCCGGCCAATCCGACCCGGTGGATTTGCCGCATTTCTGCTGGTCTCCCTTCACGCCCTCGACTTCTTCTGCTTTCATTTTCTCCTTCACCTCCTCATCCCTCCTGCTGTTCTTCTGCAACCCCTCAACAACCCAAGATGTGGCTAAATCGACTCGGCCTGCAAGGGCTGCTCGCCGCCCTTCTCGTCCCCGCTGTCTGGGCTCACGGTGGCCATGAGAATGTGCCCGCTGGTGCCTCCATCTCCGAAGATCCCATTGTACGTGTCGTGCGCCCGGGTCGCCGCCCCCTCACTCCTGCTGACTGACCCTCCAGGACTCGACGTTATGGGTGCATATGATCTTGATGGGTCTTTCCTTTGGGATTATCTTCCCCTTGGGCATGGTTCTCGGAGTAGGTCCCTCCCC
>RHLO01000766.1:0-64828 GCA_003719415.1 Aspergillus olivimuriae
CAAACCACCACCACCACCACCCCCAACAACAACAACGCCACCTTTCAGGCCATATCCCACAGCTCTCCGTACAGACTCAGATCTAGCGGATCCGGGTCGGCGTGCTCAATCCCAGATTCCTATCAAATCAGAACAAGAAGATAAAGCAATGAGGGGACACACAGCTGCGTCCATCAAAAAGACCCTAACATGGATCTTCTCAAGACATACCTGGATACACCTACATTTACACCCCTAAATCCATATCAACCACAACAGCAGCAAAAAGAACACGCGCGGGATGATCGTTGTTTTCCCAGGAAACTGAGATCGAGTGATTCTTGTCCAGATACTACATTGTAAAAGGCGTGGATGTCAACATGCGGGAAGTCAGGAAAACGTCATTAGGGTGGACGAGTGAAGGGGGGAGATTTAGATGGTAAAAGAGCCTCAGACGTCCTCTGGGATGATGGATGGGTCGTCATCACATCGGGTGACGATGCCGGTTGGGATTGCGAGGATTGAGACAGATTGTGAGGATAGAGGCATCTGCTTGGTTCTGAGTACCTAGTACATGTCATACATGATTGATAGACTACTGCCATTCACTCAAACAACCCATTGATACATTCATTAATATGCAACAGCAACATTTTATATCTATATACAGCAGTGAATACCAAGTAATCAGGTTTCGCTAGCCAATGACGAGCACCCACAGCCATGATTACGTATACCCAACATCTATAATACTTCACTCAGAATGCATATGGCAAAGACAAGGTAGAAAGAACAAAAAGAAGCGAAGGGTAGATAAAACAGAAAAAGAAAATAGCTGCCACCTGCAGCTCCCAAAAGCAACAGATCGGGATGGAGCAAAATGATAAAATACAGACTGAAGACCGCTGGAAGAACCCGCCACGTCTCCAGGCAGAAGCGCAGATCCCACACGAAGAAGCTAAAGATGACACTGCACGCTCGATGCAGCGGAGTGAAACCATGACATGCATTAACTGGTCGCGAGAAAAAGGCGACCAATATCGTAATGGTCATTCATTAAACAAGAATAAGATGTTGAACACCGGGATGGAAGGAAGAAAGGGATTCATCGCGACGCGTGTTTGATTTCGTGTGATTGTCGTCCAAGGGCGAACCAAGGCGGACAATCAGCGAAGCAGCGGACCATCTTGAAAAGGCCACGCGAAGTCGAGTATGAGATGACCTCGGGCAGCGCAATTGATCTAGTTCGAGCTGGCCAAGTACCGTTCCAGGTGCCGCGTGCCGCGTTTATGCCTTGCGGGAGCGGGTGACGGGGCCGTTGGAGCGGGCAGTCGAAGTCGCAGCACCGTTGGACTGGGCACTCCCGTTGGCAGCGGCGCCGTTGGCAGGGGCGGGAGAGACCTCGAATTTAGCCATATCAATCACAGCCTGGCGACCAGTGTTGCGACGGGGACGGCCAGTCTTTGCAGCCTTGTTGTAGGTAGCGATGTAGAACGAGATGAAGAGGAAGAGGTACGAGCTAATGATGGCGATTCCGGCGAACGCGGCGAACTCCTCACCGGCGCACTTGCCCATGTTGGGTGCCCAGGGGAAGTAAGTCGACGAGAAGTAGGTGTAGGACGCGAAGTACACGAAGCCTGTCCAGGGGTTAGCGCCTGGTTTCAAAAGCAAACATTGAGCGCGCAGGGGACCTACCAAGATCAATGACGAACTGGATGATCTGGAGACGGGTGATCCACTCCTTCCACCAGATGCGGATGCCACGGGCACTCTGGAAGTAGTACCAGTACATGACAACGTGGACGAGCAGGTTGATGGTGATGGGAACCCATTGCACCGCGGTCAACCCGATGAGCTGAGTGTAGCACAGGAGAGCGGTGGCACCGTGGTGGTAGGTGTGGAGGAAGGTCAGGGGCTTCTTCTTGAGGAAGAGGAAGACGGTATCGAGGAGTTCGAGGTACTTGGTGAGGTAGTTGAGCTAGTAACGAGTCAGCTTGTTTTCGTTCCGTGACCATCGCGAGTGGGTTCGAGCACGTACATAGTACAGGACAATCAGGGGCTGGGTCCATCCACCGTCGTGGTCACAGATGGCGAAAAAGATGCCGTTTCTCCAGATGATGGGCAACAATTGTTCGATGAAGAGGGCCAACAGGGAGGCGCTGATCGCGGTCAGGTAGAAGTTGTGGATCATGAACAGCGCGTTAAGCTTGAAAGCCGGGAGGTTCTTCATGATGGCGCGGCCTCCGAAAATGGTGATGTAGTAGACGATCAGCATGGTCGCGGTGTCGCGGAAGCCGGACATGGGAGTCTGGCCCTCAACGAAGCGGAATTCGCTGGCGGGATAACCCACGACGACCTCGAAGGCCTTGTCGAAGATGGGCCATAGGTGGACACCGAAGGGCCGATCGATGGTCGGACGGGGGATGTTCTCAAGGAAATCCATGGCGACGAATGTGACGAATTGGTGAAAGGGAGGAGGAACAAACAAGCCCCAGGGATCGGGTGGATTCAAGACTTCTCTCTTTTTTTTTTGGCACTCAGCTGCGACCAGCGGTTGACAGGGGACAGCCAAGCGGAGGGGGGAGGGGGGGAGGGAAAGGAGTGACGAGCGAAAGGAAGACAGAGAAGAAGAGAAAGACGAGACAGGGGCAAGCCGACGAAGAAAAGCGACCCGAGAAAAGTCGACTGGGGACGGCGGAGACAGGAGGTGGAGAGAGAGAGAGAGAGACGGCGAGGGTTTGAAGAAAAAGAGACGCTGTGATGTCCGCTGGTTGGCTGTTGCGGCCCCTCCGGCGCGTCCGCCCAGGGGACCCCCTAATCCGGTCTAGTGCCGAGGTCAGCCCGCGAAAAAGGGGCGATCATGTGCCACGACATTATTACCGCATCCCAGCGAAATCATCCAGTCCTGGCACAATTCTCCTACGGATTCCACGGATATGAGGAGGATACGACGGAAGATTGAAACAATGCAGGCGCATGCACACACAGATGATCGCGAAGTGAGGGTGCCGCGCCAGCCATCTGGAATCTCCCGCCCCAAAGGTACTGAAGTAAGGTCCCAGGGAACCATGATCAGGCCCTGTGCCTAGGTAGACTCCAATGCCATCAGAAGCACCCTTCGATCACATGTCGTCAGCTTGAAGGTCCATGACTACGAGTTACAGAATCATTCCATGATTAGGTCGTTGATTGGACGTCATCATGAACGTGCCAATTGGGTTGTGCCAGGTTGCCAGCTCATACGCATAGCCGGTATCCTCTGTGGTATGAATAATCTTCCGATCCGCCGGGTCGAGGGTATGTACAACATCTGCGATCGAGGGTCGAGAGACTCAAAACAAGGGTGATGCTGGGAGAATGGCGACATGAGGAAGCTAAAATGGAAATTGCTTCATATCAGCCACACACTACCTAGGGATCACTACTCTTGATAAGGATCAAGGGTGTCGAGCAGACAGATATATGAGTGACCATGCTGGAGGCGCAACCTGCGACAAAAATATAGAATGTAGAGGTCCTCCACTTCCAATCCGCTCAGTGGGCCACACGAGCTTAGAACACGATTCTTTCCGAGGTGCAAATATCATCTTCGACATAGGTATCTACCTACCCACGGTTGTCAAGAGAGAGACAGAGATACCTCTGGCGCCGACGAACAGCTGTTCTGTTCACACTGGCAGTAATCCTGGCGGACGGATCAGTAATCAGGCACAAAGTTTAGATCAACAGAATCTTATCATTTCCCGAAAATTTCCGTAGAACTGCACTAGAGAAGTGCGACCTTTTCACACAGCCAGGAGTTGCATTTCTACCAGGATCACTCCAGGTACATCCTTGAAGTGCTTAATACAACCTCGATGATTTGATGTTTGCGGCCGCGAGGTCGGATCCCACCAGCCAATCACCGCCGGCCCTCCCGCGTGACTATGTGTGGGCCAATCACCGCCCGCTGATAGAAACCCGTTAGTCACGTGACTCACTGACTGAGGCCGACGAGCCTGATCGGGCATGGACGGAGCGGTCGATGACGGGCTGAAGGGTGCTGCCGCCTCAGGCAGCAACACCCGCCCTCACACCACCCGCAAAATCCTAGCGCAGCCGCCGGAACCTCTGACTTCAACCTCGTCAACATCCTGTCCCGTTCCTACCACCCACGGTCCAACCCATTCCTCTCCTCCCCCCATTGCGTCCTCCTCTCGCCATGTCGCCCATCTCCGTCTTCCGCGTTGCGACCCGCGCCGTCCGTCCGGCCACTCTCTTCAGAGCTCCCCAATTGCCTCGGGTGCAGGCCCCGGTTGCTTTCGCTATCAACCGTCCGGCTTTCAGCACCACTACCAAGCGCCTGGGTGGTCACCACGAGGACGAGACCTATGAGGAGTTCTCCGCTAGGTATGCCATTGCCAATTCTGAACCCATTGAGGTGTCTCTCATCATCCGGGAGGGCGCGGACTCCCCATCGCAGGGGTTTCTCGCTCCGATCTCCTGATGCGGAAATTCGGCTCCTCGATCCCCGCGGGGGAACATGTCGAAAAAATAATGTGATTGTCGAAGCTTTGCGACTGACATGCATGGCTCTTTAGATTCGAGAAGGAATTCGATGGTGTGCAGGATGTCTTCGAGCTCCAGGTAAGCCGACCGGACTACGACCCAATATCATATGATATTATCAACCGCCCCTCAGCCATTGGGCGGTCTTGCATGCATCTTCAATTGCAACCTACTGACTCTGGTTTCTCTTCTCACAGCGTAATCTGAACAACTGCTTCGCCTACGATCTTGTCCCCTCCGTCGAGGTCCTCTCCGCCGCCCTCAAGGCCGCCCGCCGTGTCAACGACTTCCCCACTGCCGTCCGTGTCTTCGAAGGTGCGAACACTCTCCCACCCCCACAGCCACCTCTACCTATACTCTCCGTCAGCCCCGCATCGACCGAACACTTCAACTCACTCTCAAACAGGTATCAAGGCCAAGGTCGAGACCCAGGAACAGTACAAGCAGTACCTCGAGGCCCTCGAGGGTCTCCGCCAGGAGCTCGGCGTCGCTCTCCGGGAGGAGCTCTACCCCAACGAGCAGTAGATGGCGAGCGTGCATGTGAGTGTGAGGGGGAAAGAAAGTCGCCAGGTTCTCATTTTCTTTGATCGGTGTGTTGGGTTGATAAGATAGGAAAGCTTGTATACATACTACTACTTCTAGCCTAGAATGCAGTTGGATGATGTCTGTCTCAGTGGTGGTGCGTGGCTGCCTTCCACTGTTTGCGAGTGGAGGGAGCTTTCGCACGTGTGCTTTTCTATACCAGTTACTCCTCCCTCTGAATGCTGCAGGGGAGGCTGCCTTGTACTTTTGTGAATGAAGGGTTTATGAAGTATGGATGGTTTTTGTTGAATAATTACGTCCCACGAACTGGATTTATGCTGCATAATGGTGAGGTATCGACATGTCGACACAAGATCATGGCTACGGAAAGGTGATATGTACTCCGTATCTGTTTAGCTTTCGTATCTGCACGAGGAAGGAGATGACACAGTGACACTGCAACCTTGTGCGCTTCCAAATAAATGCTCCATAATTGATTGATCTCGTGGCATTAACTTTGTAGTAATCAAAACGAACGCATGCATACTGGAATGCAGATGAAATCCTCCAGACAAGCAAGGAATGCAACGGAGAAAAGAAAGAGAAACAGACAGAGGCAATATGGAAAGCACGAGAAAAGACGTACAGAGCGCCAGAGATGGGCATGGCTTGGTTCCAGGAGTCAATCCAGTATGTGCAAGATTCAATCGATACACTACTAGCTTTACTCTGAATAGACCTTGGGGCGCCACTGTCTTGGTGATGGAAGTAGTACTACTTTCTAGGACCAGTCGAATCAACGGGAGGTATGTAGAACTTACCCCCTGTGCGCGGCGATGACCCGACTATTTCCCCAAGTTCCCACTTGACAGTATACCCATCTAGATCCAGCTGTTTCTGAGCTCACTTTGGGATCTCAAAACTGTCGATCGATCTGGCCTAGGAGAGAATCTGATTACAAAGATGAAACTTAGTATATAGCGTGAAATACTGCTTTCCGTGCCCGAAAACGGATAGCGCTATGAGTCTTATTCAGATGCTACTGTCCTACTTGAAATCCGTGGTCTATAAGCGATCCTCGAAGCCAGAATTATAAGATCTAGTATTATCAGAGTTGTATAACCAAAATCACAATTCTAGGGAAAACCATTAAGCGCAGGGTCATGATTATGGAAAGTAGTAGATACTTGTTAGGCTGACTCCGCTAGTATCTGTTGGCTCTAAGTCTGTCTTTTTCTCTTGAAGCACGTCATCCACCTTATTATGCTTATTTGCTGCGGCCACCCGCACAGCTCTTCGACATCTGTTATACTTGATTTGGGTATCAGGTCCTTGATTCAGTAATAGCTTCACCACCACATCCTCCCTACTTCTTGCTGCCTTGTGTAGTGGTGTAATATCCCATTCCTGCAAAGTGATTTCAGTTCCCCTATCCAGCGGCAGTTCAACAGCATCTTTGTTGCCTTCTTCCGCGGCTGCGTTGACGCACGCTCACTTCTTCCACACCTGGCTTCTAGGTCAGCCCCATTGGCAAGTATCATCCATATCGCAAAGATGTCTCCCCCGCCGCTGCAAAATGGACGGTAGTATACCCATCGTCATATTCTATACCCTTTCTCTTACCCTCCCCTTCTCCAACAACAGTTTGATAATCGAGTCGTGGCCCAAGATGACTGCATACCAAAGTCGAGTGGCTTTCACCCGTGCCAGCATCTAAGTATAATACCGGTAACACGGTTCAGCAAAGTCCTTACGACAAGCTCTTGTCCGTCCTCGACAGCCGTATGCAACGACGTTTTCAGTTGCCTGGAAGACCCAGACAGCCCATATTCATCACTATCATCATCGTCGGAGGTTGGATCAGCGCCAATTTGTAGCAGGATGCGGACGATCAATTCGTCTCTCTCCAAATCCCGCAATGAGTCTCTGGAAATGCGTCTTGCAAATGGTCTGTTACCCTTGGCCACTGTCCACAGCATTTAGTGTGGGGGCTCGTGCGCATACGAAGTTCAGGTACCAGGCAGGAATTATTGGCCAATTTCATCCTTACTTGTCGGTAACGCCCGAGGCTAACACTCACAACGAAAAGAACACTCTCCAAGTAGACTCAACCTTCCACGTCAAGGGCAAAAAGTGAGTATAAAAACAAAAGGAAAATCGGAAGCAAAAAGGAGAAAAGCCGCGCCCGATGTGGGGCTCGAACCCACGACTTTGCGGTACCATGATCCAGAGGGACATGAGTAAAAGCCGCACAATCTACCGACTGATTTAACCGGGCGTTGACTGTCTCGGGGCGGATACAAAGTGATATATGTACCTGGAGGTCCCCCGGGAGAAGATAACTTCAGGTTTCGAGTAGGGTTTCTGTTCATATACGTCGGGTTATCTGTTCTGATCTATTTTCCTGGTAGAGTTTAACTTGAAAAGTCCGAGATGGACGAAATATCGGATAGTTGATTTCTGGCGTCCTTATAAAAGCGATTTACAGTGTCGAATAGTAGTAGGTAGGAGTTCTCATATGGAGTATTGTATGTAATGCTATTGGCATCTAGTCTGCTTATTGTGTTGTGCGAGCCTTGCGGAGAGCTGTATGCACCACTGAACAAAGACTGTTTACAATCCGATACAAATGCCTTGCAATATCATGGGAAGCGGGGATTAAAGGCAAGCCGTCCCCTGCCATTCTGCTCATCGATTTGGGTCATGATGCTCTCAGGGTGCAACTCAACTTGGCCCACGTGGTTGGTTTACTATAGAGAGGCCTTCAGTTACTCGTAATATGAGAAGACGAAAAGCCGGATACCAAGAATAAGATATAGATACAATAGAGGCCGGTCCAGCGATTCCTCAAGGTACGCAAACGGTAGATACCTAGGTACCAAGCAAACAAATATGTAACACAGCAAAGAAATATCAAATTAAAACACATTAAAAGTCAAGTCCAACCCATCACAACGCCTCCCCCACGGTAAATATAGCAAGGAGTCCCCCTTACCTGTATTCGTGCAGGTTTAGAAAAATTTGGTCATAACCGCACATAGGTGTCGTCTGTATAATCATGTTGGGACAGCCGAGCATACAGCCGTATGCATGCCAGGCTTTACATCCCAAATAAGTCCCGCTGCCAAATTCAAGCTAGGCATGTGACCAATAGGATGCATTCACGTCCAGGCGGGCCGGTGGCAGGGGCAACTTTCAATCAAAGCTATCTTGGCAACCTTAGTGCATTCCAACGTGCTTGAAGTAACTGGGACGGCAGTCCTCCTTTGCCAGGAAAGGTTCACCAGCGTAGAACTTGCCGGGTGTGCAGCCAGAACATTTCGGAGAGTTGGGGCAGTTGAAGTAGGGGATGTGACGGTAACCAATATCGCGGAACCTAAAGGAAGAACAGGTCAGTTGGATCAAACAACTATGAATATCATAGGCGGAATGTCATACCAGTGAACCTTGGACGCGTCGGCAAAAAGACCGACACCAATGGAATGGACAGGAGCATCACCCCATCTTTCGTAGAAGAAGTTACCCGAGCGATCAAGATGATCAAAGTAAGCAGAGTACTGCTCCCCGCGGAAGAACTCCATATCGCCAATCTCAAAGTTCGACCAGAAGTGGCATGTAGAGTATCCGTTCGCATCACGAGTGTGTTCCGGCCGAAGCTTGTCATCTGTCAACCAGTCCATCATGTTGTTGTCAGACAAATAGGAAGGATTGGCCGCAAGGAACTTCTTTGTCTCGGGCCATAGCGACGGGATACTCTCAGGGGCATCGAAGAGGTTGATGGTGAAACCGTAGGTGATGTTGTTGTCGGCAACGTAGTGGAAGATGTCGTAATCGATATCACAGAAGAACTGAACCTTCGGCTCAACACGCCAGTAGTAGCGATACTTCTCAAGAATGGGATGGCGGTAGAACATGCCGCTGTTCCATCGGCACATTTGGTGGTACGAGATCTTATCGCTGTACTGAATGTTCTTCTCCTTGAGAATCTCGGCGGACTCACGAAAGAGGTCCATGTTGATGTACTCAGGGACGGCCCAGTGTTCCTCTGGCACTTGCTCTGTACAGAGAGTCAAAAATTTGCCTCCCATCAATACTGTGGTCCAGGATAGCTTGTCATACCATAGTAAACCTTCGCCTTGATCTCCGCCTTGGTCTTCTTCTTGAACTCCTCAGTGAACGGCTTGTCGTTGAAGAAAATCCAGGGGTAATTGAACTTGCTATTCCACGTCCGCTCGAGATCGCGTATCGTCGGAATCAATTCTTCCAGCTCCTCGTTGCGGACAAGGGAAATGATCGCGGCCGGAACACGGGCAGAGTTGGTGCTGTCGGGGTCATAATCGTGATCTTCAGCTCGCCATAATTCTCCTTCCGGCTCTCCAGTCGCTGAAAGAGCAGAAGATATGTCAGTGGTAGTCATACAGGGGAGCTGTCGGCGGAGGGAAAGAAGGGGACGTACGGTCAAGGAGGGGGTCCCTTTTCATGCCCTCATATGGCCCCTTATTGATGGCGATAGAGGACGTGCCCTTGCTGTTGATCTGGAAGATCAGGAAAAGACAGATGATGATGCATGCAGCACCCAGCATGCGAATGGGTCTTGCGACGGCCATCTTGACGGCCAGACAGGGGAAATTGCCGGGGAAGCAAAAATGTCTGGGAGAGGGAGTGGTGGTAGCATGGAATTCGGGGCGCTGCGTAGGCGTATATTTCCCTCTGGCTGGCCAGATGCCGCCTTGCCCCGACGGGACTAGCGTGGCGACCGCCCGTCACTCCCGCGTCGCCGACTCGCCTTTCGCCGACAGTACTCTGAGTAGTCCATCCGCGGCACAAACAATCATCCCGTCAGCGCCGCGTAACCACTGCATCCACCTGACTCCAGTGGATGATGGGGCCATTGCGCTTCAATTCTGCCCTCCCGGACTTCATGCCATCGCGGAGACCATGGCTGTCTCAGCCAATCTCGGTACACTGAGCGAGGAGCTGGTCGCGACCGTGGCAAAGCTTGACCAAAAGGCATGTATGTTGGAGCTCTGGACGGACTCTCGAGAACCACGACTAACCTGGCATACTAGGATTCGCTCCGTTTTAAATCGCTCAAACGCCGTGTCGAAGACACTCTCCGATCGAATGCCTACCCGCGGACAGACCAATTCGCCGTTGCGCACCAGCTAGAAGGCCTGCAGGAGAAATTCCAAGTCTTGAATCGCGATGAACTGGCGGATGCTCTGCGGACTCGATTGACGGAGTTGGATACACACCGGAGCGCGTGGTTTCCAGAGATCCTCTCTTTGTTTTTGCAGCTTGCAGATCGTCCTGCCCAGCGGTCCAAGCTAGAAAGAATTCAAAAGCTCGAGCCTAAAGAGGTGATCAAGTCCCTCTCTTGGTCGGAATTGGACGTTGCTGGAGCAGCGTACTGCGACGAAGAAATATGGGAAACAGTTGACTTCGGTGCTGGATCATCAGACGACGACTTTTCATCAGTTTCCAGTGACAGCTTCGATTCTCGAAATGCGCCACCCCATCATACAGAGATCGACGAGGACTACGTGATTCCCGATGATATATTTTCCTCCGCCGAAACGGAGGAAGATCTGATCGCATCAATTGAGCATGCCCAATTCTGGCGAGAGGAGAACAATCCCGATGCGAAAGACCAAGGTGTCGGATCTCGCGTGGTCACAGAGCTACAGGTCGTAAGGGAGGCTGTTTTCATGCTTCAAGGGCTGCCCACATCTCTGTTTCAGCGTCTTGATGATGGGGGCGTCTTGATAGATCGGCGATATGCTTTGGCGCATTTATCAAACGAGTCTTTATCGTCGATATTACGCTCGCTGAGCGCAGCTGCCACGAGAGTAGAAGTTCTACGGCGGTTTATTAAGACCCCCACCGGCTCACAAAGTGACATTGCCCCGTCAGTTCCATATGTGCGGACTTTCCACAGAGGCATTGAAGAATGCCTAAATAGCTTTGACAAGTTTTTGTCCAGCGTGCAGTCCCAATATCTGTCTGAAAGGTCTACTGCTTCAGTCAGTCTTTTACATTTGTATGACGATGTCCACCGCGAATCAAGGTTGTTGTCTCTGCTCGCCGACCTCGTCTCAAAGCTTCAGCCTCAGGCAACTGACAAGTCTGTGCGGTGCCTTGATCTGCTCTATGATTTAGTGTGCATGACCCAAGCAACTGGCGATGACAATGAATTCAGGTACCTGGCTAAGCTCTTCTTCAAATGCTTCGAGACATATGCTCGTCCCCTCCGCACTTGGATGGAAACGGGGCTATTGGAAGATTTTGATACATTTTTCATTATGGACAATAGTAATGATAATGACCTCCGGACATTATGGCAGGGATGGTACACTTTGGATGAATCCTCAAGGCTGCTAAACGCGCCCAAGTTTATCCGGCCAGCTGCGCGCAAGATCTTCATCACTGGGAAGAGCAGGGTATTTCTGCGGCAGTTGGATGCTGCAGAAGATCCAGAATACTGTCGGAGATTTTCGTTGGCCTTTGAGGATGTATTCCCTCAAGATCTATCTTCTGCGTGCCTTCCTTTTTCCGCATTGCTCGAATCTGCCTTTGGAAAGATTGTGGATGAAAGCCATTCAGTCACGTCATCTTTGCTGCACAGAGAATTGGATCAGCAATGTGGATTGTGGATCTCCTTGCAGAGTTTAGAGCATATCTACTTCTGCAAAGATATGAGTGTTTTTGGACCCATTGATGAGAAAATATTCGATCTCATTGACCGGGGGAAAGCTGCCTGGAGCGACAGATTTTTGCTGACTGAATTAGCACAAAGTGCCTTCAGCTCATTGGAATTTGTTGACCCCTCCAGGGTAATTGTCCGCTCTTCAAATGATAGGCTGTCGAAGTCAAAAAGCCATCGTTCCGTGACCATGCTCCACGCGATCTCCTTGGACTACATCCTCCCCTGGCCTGTCGCTAATATCATCACAAAAGACTCCATTGTACGGTATCAGCGAGTTTCCATATTTTTGATGCAGATAAGACGTGCAAAACACACGATTGTGAAACAGCGTCTGCAGTATTCCGACCCAACAGACCGAACGTTTGATGATCGGAGCAATATTTTGAGCTATGCAATCCGGCATCACATGCTCTGGTTTCTGAACACCCTTTACAGCCATATGACCGACTTCGTCATTTCCACGACAACGGAATCACTGCGCAAATCACTCTCAGATGCTAACGATGTTGACTCGATGATATCGGCTCATCGCGCATACATGTCCTCTTTAGAGGATCAATGTCTTCTGTCCAAGAACCTACATCCACTTCATCGAGCCACCGTTACCCTTCTCGACTTATGTATTTCATTTGCAGATCTACAAGCCATGCGACATGGACGACATCGTGCCAACCTGTCTAAGATTCTTTACACCCACGCGAATTCGCAAATCAACACCCGGGGATCTAGTTCTTATGATACCAGTGATGAGGATGAGATTCAGGAAGAAGATGATGATAACAACGACTCTGATGCAGAGAACATGGAAACCTCCAGTACCACCCTTCACGAGACGCATTATGTGGATCGACTCAAAGATATCCGAGACCAGTTCAACCGGCTCGTTGCTTTCATGGTGGCAGGCTTGAAGGGCGTGGGACGTGTCGATGGTCAGCTGAGCTGGGAGATCTTGGCTGATAAACTGGAGTGGAGGAGGTGATGAGCGCACTCGCTAATGTAATACTCATGATATGATACCCATGAATTGTTATGCCAGATGACGCCTTGAAACTCAAGTAAACCGTTGCCGTCGTTGCTCTATATCCTGGGACAATGTTCTTCCGACACCCACACCACGTGACTGATAAGCCTTGACGATAAGCCGGAAGGGGTCTAGCGCGGGGCTCTCCCGCAAAGAAAAAAGAATTGCTTGGGTTTTACGACAGTGGGACGGACGAGCAGCTCAACGCTTTGTCGCTGTGCTCCTTCTTGCCAGTCGAACAACTGTCTAGAGGTGTCTAAGTGGACACCTCTCCTTTGAGAGCTGCTTATTCTTTATCGGTTTCCTCCACACCTCTCTCCACTTCACCGAAGCCTAACCCGCACCTCCGAAACACTGCGTCACTGACTCACCTCAAAGACTCCCACCACTTCACGATGGCCTCCGATTCCACATTTCTCGCCATCCCTGGCTCTGTCGCCTTCTCGCATTCTCGTGGACATGCGATAGCTGCTAGCATTGGTGCCCAGGATGTTCGGGCTCAATGGATTCACTATGTGCACGCCACACAGCCTTTGGACGAGCCTCAACAAGCCGTCTTGAAGCAGCTGCTTCATTATGGTGACATAACCGACATCCCTGATACATTTACCGCTGAAGATGGTCTATTTGATGTCTTCTATATCTTCCCCCGTACGGGAACGATCTCCCCGTGGAGCTCCCAGGCCACTGGCATCTCTCACGTTTGCGGCCTGCGCAAATACGTCAAGCGTATTGAGCGTGGCTTGAAGATCTCCTGTCTCCGCGCCGATTCGGCGGACTACAAGGCTGGCTTCAAGGATGTTCTTCATGACCGCATGACGCAGATCATCAGCCAGGAAGAGCCGGATTTGCAGATGATGTTCTCTGAGCATAGCCCCCTCCCTCTGGAGACAATCCGCCTTCACGGCAGCGACAAGTCTCCCAAGGAGGTTCTCCAAGAGGCTAACAAGCGGCTGGGTTTGGCTCTTGAGGAGTCGGAAATTGATTATCTCGCCGACGCCTATGGTCCCAACGGTCCCATTGCTCGCGACCCTACCGACGTTGAGCTGTTCATGTTCGCTCAGGTCAACTCTGAGCACTGTCGTCATAAGCAGTTCAACGCGTCTTGGATTATCGATGGAAAGCAGATGCCCAACAGTCTCTTTGCTATGATTCGCAACACCCACCGAAAGAACCCCGAACATACCGTCAGTGCCTACAGCGACAACGCTGCCGTCCTTGAAGGTGACGTCGCCTCTTTCTGGGCCCCTGACTCCGTGACCGGTGAATGGAACCATACCAAGGAGATTGTTCACTTCCTGGCCAAGGTTGAGACACATAACCACCCCACTGCCGTGTCTCCTTACCCCGGTGCTGCAACTGGATCGGGAGGTGAGATCCGTGATGAGGGTGCCGTTGGACGTGGATCCAAGCCTAAGGCCGGTCTTTCTGGATACTGTGTCTCCGACCTGCGTATTCCCGGCTTGAAGCAGCCTTGGGAACTGGATGTCGGCAAGCCCAACCATATTGCTAGCAGTTTGGATATCATGCTCGAGGCCCCTATCGGTAGTGCCGCGTACAACAACGAATTCGGTCGTCCTTGTATTTCTGGTTATTTCCGCACCCTTCTCACAGAAATTGATGTTGGAAATGGCCAAACCGAGATTCGTGGCTACCACAAGCCTATCATGATTGCTGGTGGTGTCGGAACCGTCCGACCTCAGCACGCGATCAAGAAGCCTGAGGTTGTTAAGCCCGGTGCGTTCCTTGTTGTACTTGGTGGACCCGCCATGTTGATTGGTCTGGGTGGTGGTGCCGCCTCCAGTATCACCTCTGGTGAGGGATCCGCTGAGCTCGACTTCGCAAGTGTTCAAAGAGGAAACGCCGAGGTCCAGCGCAGAGCCCAGGAGGTGATCAACGCCTGTACTGCCATGGGAGACAACAACCCGATCAAGTTCATTCATGACGTCGGTGCCGGTGGTCTTTCTAACGCTCTTCCTGAGCTGATCCATGACTCCGGACTGGGAGCTACCTTCGAGCTCCGTGAGGTTGATAGTGCTGACCGAAGCATGAGCCCTATGCAGATCTGGTGTTGTGAGGCCCAAGAGCGATACGTCTTGGCGGTTGGCGAAGATAGCATGAACAAGTTCACATCTATTGCCAACCGTGAGCGCTGTGGCTTCTCCGTTGTTGGCCGTGGTGGTGGCACCTCTGAGGAGGAGAAGAGACTTATCCTTCTCGACAGAGAATCCACCGAGTATCCAAAGCCCATTGACTTGCCTCTGTCGGTTCTTTTTGGAAAACCTCCCAAGATGGTCAGAACGGTGGACTCTCGCAAGTTGAAGTTGCCCGCCGTGGATTCCACTCTCTCCACTTACTTGCCTGCTCTCGCGCCCAACAACGTTGAACTTATCAGTGAGGCCGCCAACCGTGTCCTCTCGCTCCCCGCCGTTGGTTCTAAATCTTTCCTCATCACCATCGGTGACCGAAGCGTCAGTGGCCTTATCGCCCGGGAACAGATGGTCGGAAGATGGCAGACCCCTGTGTCAGATGTGGCTGTCACCGCGACTGCCCTGCAGACGGGTCTTAAAACTGGTGAGGCTATGGCTATGGGCGAGAAGCCCACCCTTGCCTTGATCTCACCTGGTGCATCTGCTCGGATGGCTGTGGCCGAGTCTCTTATGAACATTGCTGCCTCCGACCTGATTGACCGCCTCAGCCGCGTCAAGCTCTCCGCCAACTGGATGTCCGCCAGTAGCCACCCCGGAGAAGGCGCTGCTATCTACGAAGCTGTTGAGGCCATCGGTATGGATCTGTGCCCCAAGCTTGGCATCAGTATCCCTGTCGGCAAGGACTCCATGTCCATGAAAATGAAATGGACCGATGAAAAAACGAAGGAGAACAAGGAGGTCACTGCGCCTATGTCTCTGGTCATTTCTGCATTCGCTCCTGTGGGCAACTTCAGAAAGACATGGACTCCTGCTCTTCGCCGCGTGGAGGACGTTGGTGAAACCGTTCTTATGTTCGTCGACCTGTCCTTCGGCCGTAAGGCATTGGGTGGATCTGCCCTTGCCCAGGTGTTCAATCAAGTTGGCGACGAATGCCCCGATGTGCGTAATGTTGAAATCTTCAGAGACTTCTTCGATGCGACTCAATCGCTTCAAGATGCTGGCATCGTCTTGGCTTACCATGATCGTTCGGATGGTGGTCTTTTCACTACCCTTGCTGAAATGATGTTCGCTGGCCGATGCGGTGTCGAAGTCATGCTTGACAACATCTGTCCTACCGCCAACACGGCGGATGTTGTGGACACCTTGTTCAATGAGGAGCTTGGTGCCGTTTTCCAGGTCCGCAAGGAACATGAAATTCAATTCCGCTCCTGCTTCGCTACTTGTGGACCTCCTGCTGGTTTGATCCACAAGATTGGCCGGGTTTCGGAGAAGCACAAGCAGAACCTTGTCATCTATCGCGGACACAGCATGGTGTACCGCAACAGCCGTGCCAACATCCAGCAGACTTGGGCTACCACTTCTTACCACATGCAGAAGATGCGTGATAACGCCGCCTGTGCTGACCAGGAATTTGCTAACATCCTCGATGACTCCGACCCCGGTTTGTCGTGGAACCCGACTTTTGACCCGAAGGACAAGGCTTTGCCCATGCTCACCAGCCTGACTCAGTACTCTCCTTTCAGTAACAAGCCTCGCGTGGCCATTTTGCGTGAGCAGGGTGTCAACAGTCAAGCCGAAATGGCCTTTGCCTTCAATGTTGCGGGCTTCTCCGCTGTTGATGTCCACATGACGGACATCATCTCCGGTCGGGTCTCTCTCGCCAGTTTTGCTGGTCTTGCGGCTTGCGGTGGTTTCTCTTACGGTGATGTTCTTGGTGCCGGTCAGGGATGGTCGAAGTCTGTCCTTCTCCACGAGAACACTCGCAGCGAGTTTGAGGCCTTCTTCCAGCGTCCCGATACCTTCGCCCTCGGTGTCTGTAACGGTTGTCAGTTCCTGTCTCGCCTGAAGGAGCTGATCCCTGGTGCCCAGAACTGGCCTAGCTTCGAGCGCAACGCCAGTGAGCAGTACGAAGGCCGTACCTGCATGGTCCGTATCTCTGATCCGGACCCGGCCAGGCCCAGTGTGTTCTTCCACGGCATGAACGGCACTTCCCTTCCGATTGCTGTTGCCCACGGAGAGGGCCGTGCTTCCTTCAGCGCGTCTCCCAATGTGACTCCTGAGTCGTTCGTTCAGGAGGGCCTTGCCCCCGTCCGCTATGTCGACAACGCCACCCTCAAGCCTACCATGAAGTACCCCTTCAACCCCAACGGCAGTCCCGAGGGTATTGCCGGTGTGCGCAATGCTGATGGCCGTGTCTTGGCCATCATGCCTCACCCCGAGCGTACCGTGATGGGTGGCGTTGCCAGCTGGCTCCCTGCCAGTGCGGAGCAGTGGGGCGACATTGGCCCGTGGGGCCGTATCTTCTACAGCGCCAGAAGATGGGTTGGTTAAATTGCAATTCATTGAGTTCCTTTTTCGTCATTGCATCTGGGTTATTTTTTCACGTTCTCAAAAATTCATCTCGTTTTCCTGGAGTGGTAAAACTTTTCGAAAATAGGCACATGAGGATTTTTCTTTTCTCTGATGTATATACAGAGTGTGTCTACTTCTTTGCGTTGGTTCTTTGTCGGTGTTAAGTTTGTTTGTCTGGGTTGTGATTGGGATGGGATAGTATGTAAAACCGAGTAACTAGTCTCTCGTTCGGCATACGATATATATTCAACATGAAGTTTACTCTGGTGTTCTCGTAGGATAGAACTATAGTGGAAAACTGAATGGATTCCAGGCTATCTTCTTCTATGCGAAAGGTTTCACCATTTTGACTCTACTTATCCCTAGAAAGACTTTCGATGTTCCCGAAAGATTTGTTTTCGAATACCTGAAGACGAGCAGCTAATAATGTGGGAGTAGGAAGGCGACACATCCAAGCTGTAACAAATCTATCAGGATACGTAGGCTTTTTGTTTCTAATACACAATAAAATCAGTCTACAATCAAAGCATCTATTCATCGAGATATTAATTGGATCATTTGAATGAATTTGATCCCAAGACAAGCCTAAGAGTTTCCGAGCAGTAGACCTCGGTATCAGTTCGAATAAAGTAATGTCATTGTAACGAATTAAGTCATAAGATTTTTTTTTATCTGTAACGTAGGAGATCAATATGGAGCCATGTGGTGCAGGTTGGACCAAGTGTCGTAATCTCCCTGGGTAATGGAGAGTTATGTTTTTTTGTACTCAATGGTAATCTGGGCGACATGTTCTTCCATGAGGAAATGTCCTGGAAGGTGTAGACTTGATTATTTTTCCAATTGCGTTATAGGGATGTTTTAGTGTCAGGCCCTGATCTCATGTGGACCTTCCCAGTGAAAATAAGGTACGACAGAAACATCCATCCACTATTCATATGATCCGTGCAGTTTCATAGGAAAAAGGAAGGATAGATAACTGAACGGAAGGAAATATTCTTGACTCAAGCATAGAACAGAATGAAGGTACCGTTGATGTTTTGGCTCAGTGGGTCGGCATCTTTCGCTGCACATCCTCGACAATTACCTATACAATACTACTATGTATAACAGGCCAAGTGGGTTGCTTGGAATCAGATGAACCAGTCGATGACATATTGAATCTGTGAGGTGACGTCGACAGCAACGAGTCTTTGGAGGAGCGGTACTGTCCCGCGTTGAATTCACGGGCATTAGGCTCTCATATGGATCCCCTATCAAGTTTTTGCGGTCTTGGAAGGTCGTTCCAGCAAACCTTGGCGAGCTGTGGGATGACAAGAACCGGAAAAAATCACCAGAGCCCTCGAGTGGTATTCTTGCCATATCCGGCAAGACTCTCCGACGGATAAGTTTGCGATCCGCATACCCGTCCAAGGATCAGAGCTGGCGTGCCAAGAGCCTTGGCAGATGGACACTGCCTGGACAGGTGATGCTTGAATGAATGCTTCATTTGTCAAGGCACTCTCAGTCAGACTGGGTCTTATTATTAATGTGGTCGGAAGAGCATTTTCTCAGTCGGCTGGGTTCAGGGGGGAGACCGGACCGCCAGGGGCGTAACCGCCTGTGGGCGGATAGTGATAGAGGTGTGCCCCGTGTGCTCCAGCGGGGAGAAAGTATGCTTAATGCTATGACCCGCTACCCACCGCTTTGCTGGTGATGTTATGATTGCGTTGACAGGAGAAGACTACGTGGAGCCGTAGTAGAGACATTTGCAAGAATCAGTGTACAATGAGGTTGCCAGTTCGTACATGATGACGAAGCTGGGCACAATTCTCGTTCGGGACTAATAACCAGAGCGAGTATGGGGCGTGGTAGGATGGTCTCGACCATTTGTTCCTAAACCTATATGGGAATAGACGACTTCTGTCTTTGTGTTTTCCTCTTTCTTGTCTTTTGCCCCCACCTTGCGGGATAGGCTAGGTCCTGCCTCCGCTACCGATATGGGTCCCCACCGGGCCAGGGACCACGCCGGTGACCACATGGCTCACACGGATACCGGGAGCATGCTCTCAGAGTGAGCCGTGGGCATTTACCCGCCTGGATGGAGTCGGTTGCCCGTGGGCGCAATGGGGCCTTCCGTTTGAGGTGCCTTTTTTGACCATCTCACGAACCATCGTGCGTTCCACGGGGACATAATGAGCCTGAAGGGGGGTAGTTCCCCGGGAGGGAATGTTGACCCAAAAAGATAGGAATGATGGTGTTTTCGAGGGTGGATACCATGTGAAATGACTCTGGAAGGACGATTAGCGATGACGGTATACACCATATGGTCAGGGGTATGAAGTAAGAATGCACGGTCTGGAAGATCAGATGACGGTCATACCCCAAATCGGGGTTCTTGAAGTGTCCTCTGCAGGGAACAGTAATGTATATCTAGATTGAGGCGAGACGTTGCGATAAGCAGCGGGCTCGTCGTATATTTCCCAAGGCGGCTAGCGGGACCAAGTCCCAAAGAGGAAAGCCACGGGAAGCCGAACTAAAGCCGGGCCGACTGGCTTCCCTCTTGGGCATCCGGCCATCTCATCATCGCCTTCACCTGCGCCGGCTGCAATGGCTCAGCCCTAAAATTTTCGCAATGCTGCTCTATAAGAATGCCGTGGTTCCCCATGCTCAGCAGAATGGATCCTCCTTAGACCGTACCCGATTCTCCAACCAACCTTGTCCAACTATCCCTGCCACTCACCATCAAGATGCAGGACCACAGCAACTCGGACCTGTCCTCTGCAGCCACTCGGACCTTTTCGAGGGGCTCAGGCCATGGATATGTCGATCCGAACATTGACCCTACCGACCTTCCGTACCGCACGGTCACCAACGATGCCAACCTCGAAGAATACACCCGGGAAACCGCCAACGGCGAGATCATCAAACCCGTCAAGTCCTCCGCCACCGGCAAGATGGAAGACTACAAGCTAGTCACCTTCAAGATCGATGACCCCGAAAACCCCAAGAACTGGTCGAAGCTGATGAAGTGGTACTGTACCATGGTAGTTGCCTTCACCTGCTTCGTCGTTGCTTTCGCCAGTAGTGTCATCACCGCCGATATCGAAGGCCCCTCGGAAACCTTTGGTGTCTCTCGTGAAGTCAGTCTGGTTGTTGTGACGGTGTTTGTCATTGGATTTGGCGTCGGACCTATGGCGTTCGCTCCTCTGTCGGAAATTGTTGGTCGACGACCCATCTATGCTGTCACCCTCTTCCTCGCCGTCATCTTTGTCATCCCTTGCGCCGTGGCTAAGAACATTGGAACTCTGATTGTGTGCCGTGCCATTGACGGTATCGCTTTCAGTGCCCCCATGACTCTGGTCGGTGGTACCCTAGCTGATCTGTGGAAGAACGAGGAGCGTGGAGTGCCCATGGCGGCCTTCTCTGCCAGTCCCTTCTTGGGTCCTGCCATTGGACCGCTCGCTGGAGGTTATCTTGCGGATGCGACGAACTGGAGATGGCTCTACTGGCTCCAGCTGATCCTTGCCTTCGTCGCCTGGGTTCTGATCACCTTTACTGTCCCCGAGACCTATGCTCCCTCGATCCTCAAGAAGCGCGCCGAGAAGCTTCGCAAGGCAGAGAATGACGACAAGTACGTGACCGAAACCGAGCTTGACGCTCGCCCCCTGGCCGAAAGAATGCGAATTTTCCTCTTCCGACCTTTCCAGCTCCTCTTCTGCGAGCCTATTGTGCTTTTCATTGCACTTTACATGTCCGTCCTCTACGGTCTCCTCTACATGTTCTTCGTCGCCTATCCCATTGTTTATGAGGGTGGTAAAGAGTGGAGCGCTGGATCTACCGGTCTCATGTTCATTCCTTTGGCCATTGGTGTGCTGATGAGTGCTGCCTGTGCCCCCTTCGTGAATAAGCACTACCTGTCTCTTTACGCCAAGTACGGTGGAAAGCCTCCTGCCGAAGCTCGTCTCATCCCGATGATGCTCTCCTGCTGGTTTATTCCTATTGGTCTCTTCATCTTTGCTTGGACCTCGTATCCTCGGCTTCACTGGTTCGGTCCCGCCATTGGTGGCTGGCCTGTCGGTTTCGGCTTCATCTTCCTGTACAACTCGGCCAACAACTACCTTGGTAAGCTTTCCCCTCATCTGCTTCACAATCTATCAGCTACTGACTGGATCTCAGTGGACACATATCAGCACCAAGCTGCCTCTGCTCTTGCGGCCAAGACCTTTCTGCGTTCCATCTGGGGTGCATCCACTGTGCTGTTCACCGAGCAGATGTACGCCCGCATGGGTGACCAGTGGGCCAGTTCTTTTCTGGCCTTCCTTTCTCTGGCCTGCTGCGCGATCCCATTCGTTTTCTACTTCAAGGGCGCGTCCATCCGTCGCTACTCCAAGTTTGCCTTTGCCGATGATGATGAGGAGAACCAGGCTGTCAAAGCCTAGAGTAGCTGATCATCGGGACCTTGTGAATAATCCATCAGGATCCCCCCGAGTCCTTTCGATACCCTATACCTGCACAAGTTTTACATGTTTGTTTTGACAATTATTATTCTGCATCACTTGCATTTGCATGACATGAAAAGTACGGAGTTTTGTGGCGCTTTGATCAGCGACATATGTACTTGCCTTATTATATAGATATTATTATCAGCACATAGCGCTACATATAACTTAATGTTACAATTTAAAATAAATAAATTCATAAACATTTCATATCAGTATCATTAAGCCTGCTTGATATTAATCCTAGGACTCCAGTTTCTTCTGCGTTCGGCGTACACTCTGCGGAAAAACCATGACATCATAGGGTTTAGGGCTAAGTCTCCACGTGCAATACCACTTAGTCATCGACATCGGAGATCGGCGATTACTCAGCCGTCACTCTAACAGCGGCCAATGTATCCAAGCTTTGGTACCTGCTCTTGCAACATCCATTTGCATCCTCCTGGTCCCTTCAGGTGTCCAAGACCGTTATACGATTCTCTGGTGGACAATGAATCAATGAGCCCATCGTTGAAACATTGCACCTGACCAAGCCATGTTTTTCTCGTCCGCATCTGTGTGAGGGCTGTCTAAAAGATTCCCCTCAAATTCGCCGCGCCGTATCCGTTCACCCACCTCTCCCATGAGCGCCACGCTCCAGACGAGACAGAGAATATTCTCCGAGATTACGTGACCGCAAAGGAGAATTACGAAACGCTGAGGGTGCTTCCCATCCGACTACTCCGCCAATGACTTCGCCGTATCAACCGCCCATGTCGTTCTCGCCCTCCGCAGCCGCCCCCGACATGGCTGCGGCAGCCGGCTCTCGCTCTCTCGCCGACCTCCCACAGGCCCAAGTCGATGCCATCATCCGCACGAAACGAAAGGCACGTGAGCCGAAAGCTTGCTATCCTTGCCATGCCCGCAAGGTCAAATGCGACCGCAACCTCCCGTGCGACGGCTGCGTCAAGCGCGACCATGCCAACCTTTGCTCCTACGAACGTCCGTCGAAGAAACGCATCATGACCGGGTCGCTTCCGCAGACGTACCGTGATAGCCCTGTTGAGGGGTCGACGCCTAGTGGAATTGAATCGATGGGGTTGTCGAGTCAAGGCGATGGCAATGTTCGAGTCAAGCAAGAACCGGGTGCCGCAAGCCGATCCAATCTATTGTCTTCTGGCGGCGGCGGCGGCCGGGTATCCATTGCGCGCGAGGAATGGGAGAATGTCCGGACGCGATTGAAGGAAATGGAGCAGACGATTAGTACGCTTCGAGTGGGGCTGGAGAAGGCCGAGGAAACCCAAGCTTCGACGTTGGAAACCGGCAGTGTGCAGAGTGGCGATGCGAGCACCCGATCGAAGGGCGCTTCCCCCGAGCGAGAGGGTATACATGCGCCAAATACGTTGGGAGAGGGAACCGTGCACCTCGGTTCGAGATCTGTACTCGCATACATTTTGAACAACAAGTCTGGATCGGATCAATTGCAGGCGCTTTTGGAGGGAGGCATTCTACCTAAATTGGGGCTGGACAATGAATCGGCGACCTACCCATTTGTGGATCTTTGGTCGTCGGATATGTCTACCTTTGATATTAGTGCTGTCTGTAATGCCCTGCCCAGCGACCAGCAGTGCAAAGAGTGAGTTTTCCCCAGTCCATCGAGCGTGGGATTGTCTAAGACTTACCGATGCAATCAGATTCTTCTACTTCTACCGTGATATTGCGGGTGCTATCTACCCAGTGCTTGAGGACACGGTTCATTTCGAGATGAATTTGGATTTGTTGCTGCAGAGTCGTGCAGCAATGGGTGGGATGTACCGAGCGGATGCCGTTGATGGTCAGAGACCATTTGGGGTCACGATCGCGTACATGGGCTTGTTATTTGCAGTCTTGGCTTCCGGTTGTCAATCATCTGATTTACCTGGGAAGGAACGCGAATTGACCTCTCAAGTCTATGGTAATACGCCATTCCTGATAGCTTGTCTGTCGCCTAACATTTGCTAATGGGATATAGTTTGTTGTTCATACCAGTGTCTCCGGATGACAAACTTCCTGTCTCAGCCTACAATAGACGCCATTCAGACGCTTCTTGTCATTGGGAATGTATTATCTTACAACATGAACCCCGGAATTTCCTATGTTCTACTTGGTGAGTTGAGAATGCTTAGACCCGGAGAATTCAGCTAACTTCTGCAGGTATGACGCTGCGAATGGGGCTAGCTCTTGGCTTGCATGTTGAGTCGAGCCGGTTCTCGGCAGCGGAGCGGTATCGCAGACGACATGCTTGGTATGGTTCTTGATACAAGCTTGCAAGATTCTGGCGAAGCTAACTCTTTTTAAGGTGGTCCATGGCATGGCAGGACAGCCACTTTTCCCTCTCTTACGACCGACCTTCGACGACGGCGGTGAGCCAGCCCGATATTGCATATCGGGAAGATTCTAAGGCCGGCGAACTTTCCTATTTTGAAACACTCTGTCGAGTCATCTCGATGGCCTTGGATGTTGTACGCAGCCGGATGCTGAGTCCTCACTCCCAACTAAGCTCCAAGACTATCCAAAGTTACAAGGAACGGATACATAACATTATGATTGAAGCCAAGCCCTATCTTCGCGATCGAAAGTACTGTGTTACAACATCACATCATCTGGAACGTGTTGTTTTAAAACTGCACTCGTCTTACTTCGCATCTGAGCTCTGCCGGCCAGCGCTCAAGTCTTCCATGGACCCGCATGATCCAAGCGTAGCGCAAATGCGGGCAGATTGCATCAGCAATTTGATGACTACGGTGGAGGCCTATGTCGAAATGCACACTGTCAGTTCACATGCGTCGCGTTCCTGGATCGCCCTTCAACGCGCCATCAGCTCGATCTTCCTCCTCGCGGTCTCAGAAGAATCGAAGACGAACCCACGGTTCTGGAGCCTACTCCAACAGCTCAAAGTCATCATTGCCGAACGCGCCAATGCGGAATCCGTCTTTGCCTCGGCGGCCCCCGGCCCCGGCACCAGCCTGGCAGGGCTTGCAACAGGTTCACCGCATGTACCTGTGGACACACAAACCCAATGGGCGAAACCACTTACAAAGACCCTTCGCGCACTGGAGAAGCTTGAAGCAGCATTCAGCAACCACCCTCATGGTGTTGCCGGTGCCGCCGGGTCGCCTGTCTACATGCACGCAGCGCCCGGCTCAGCAACGATGGGCGGTCTTGCTCCTCCGGTGTCCGCTGGCATGACCCCTAGCATCGGGTCTCTTCCGCCACCGACCCCGGAGAGTTCAACCAGCGGCGAGTGGACCATCCCGAATATCCTGGACAGAGCTGCTGAGTATATTCATCCGCCTCTTTGGAGTTAAATGTAGAAAGGCTGGGTTGGGCGGATTGGATTGGGTTTATTCAGGCGCTGGTTATATGGGCAAGGTTCATTATATTGTCATGATTCGGAGTCTCTTGAAAAGGGGTTGTTTATTCTTCGTTTCCTTGGGATGGCTATCTTTAATTCTTCGGAATGTACCTATTTACCTCTCACAGTCATTACGAGTACATTATCAATTCCTACACGCCGGACATACCCTCCAGGCATGGGGAATCGACCTGGAGTGAAACTTCACGCACAATTTATTGCCTCTTAGTTTTTGTCTACCTAAACCGCCCTCGCAGGCCTCAACTCCCCTACACACTCCCCAAACCCAACTCCCGACTCCTCCCCTCCGGCAACGGCCGTCATCCGCACCACATCCCCATCCCGCAAGTATACCCTCTCCGACCCATCCGCCAACACAGCCGGCGCCTTCCCACCCCTCGTAATCTCCAGCAAACACCCATAGGACCCCTCAGTAGACCCACTCACCGTACCTGTCCCCAGAATATCGCCCGTACGCAGATCACATCCCGTACTCGCGAGATGCGCACACATCTGCCGTCCACTCCAGTACATGTCCTGGGCCTGGGATTCGCCAAGCAACGACGTAATCCCATCATGCTGCAGCTCGACCTTTATATTGATAGCGTAGTTGAATGCCCCGGGGTCTTGGAGGTGAGCCGGAAGTGTAACCTGGGGAGTCGGACCGGGCGTTTTGAACGGCTCGAGGGCATCGAGGGTGACGATCCAGGGGGAGATGCTAGTTCCGAAAGCCTTTCCATTCAGCGGGCCTAGAGGGACCATTTCGCAGCCTTGGATGTCACGAGCTGAGATACCGTCAGTGACGTTTCTTCACAGACGGGTTTATCTGGACGGAAGATGGAGAAGGAGAGAACTTACCACTCCAATCGTTCAAGATGACGAGTCCAAAGATATGCTCGTCTGCGTCGCGGGCGTTGATCCCCACGTTGGGGGGAAGCGGTTTCCCGACTACGACGCCAATCTCGAGCTCATAGTCCATTGCCCGGGACGGGCCGTAGATGATGGGTTTCTTTTCGGACGGGACAGAACGGTCATAGAAGTGTCCTAGGGGACGGACGATGGGTGTTCCTGATACGACGATCGTGCTGGCGCGGCCGGCGTAGCCGATGGGGAAGTTGAAGAAGCCCGGAGGAGGGGTTTCGTCGTTTAGGATGGCGCGGCCTGCGTTCTTGACGTGGTCGAGGCTGCAGGAGAAATCTGGATTATGCGTTAGCTTGTCTTCTTTGCGGGGGGGACTTTTTCGGGGGTTGTTGTTGTACCGGTGAATCCGGGGACGGTGATGGGGAGATGCAGTTGGACTTCGGTGATGCTTTGTGTGCTGTTGGGTGGGAGGCTCTGGGTGCCGGACTCCTGGAGGGAAGACTGGAGGATGTGGCGGACTGCACGATGGATTGTCTTTGGCAGCGCTGCGTAGCTGTTTATGGTTGCTTCATCGAAGATGCCGTCTGGAAGATCGGATACCGCAGCGAAGAGTCCGGAACGTTGGAGGTCTCCGAGGAAGATGACGGTGTCATGGAGACGAGTTACACATTGGGGGCTGGGGTGCTGCGACGAAGACGCTACTCCGAATGGGAGATTCTGGACCGAGAAGTGATGGCTGTAATCGGAGGATGCCATCTTGCTAGCAAGGTGTCGGATACTCGTTTCAGAGCTCTGGTGGGTTGGCCGATTGGGAGGTGGTGTGGTTGATATCAGTGAACGACGTGGATGAGTCCTGAACAATCACTCCGGGGAAGAGGCGGGGAATAGTTACACCAACCCCTCATGATGCAATCGGCTTATATTTGTATTCTGAACGGACTAAATTGGCTTGTCGTCCACTCGGAAGCCGAAGTGACGGCTGTTGTACGAGGAGATGTTGGACCACATCCCGAGCGGCTGACTAAGAGGAGCCCTCATTCACTGGTTTCACTTCACTCACAGTGGAAGACAGGATGCATTCGTGAATAGAGTTCTATGTACCTAGGAGATACTGAAAGACAGCTTTGAAAGTGAGATAAACGGAAGGCGTCGTAAGGATTGCCAATTTGAGGTTCTGGTTCATATCCTTCGTCTTGACTCTTGGGGGCTATATCTCAGACCCCATAGTTCTGAAACCATCGGATGATCCTCATTCTACTTCCCATTAATCAAATTCCATAGTAAAAAGCATTCTGCCAGTCTGTATAGCCAAACGTATCTGGCGCGAGCACTTGACTTTCGCTTTTGAATGTGTGTGCGTTATCTGGATCTAGAGGGGGATTCCCAGCTGTTGCACTTTCCGGGAGGAATTGTGGATTTGACGCACTCAACCCCATGTCTGGTAATAGACCATCACGTAAAAGAATAACCGTTTTTGGATGACAACGGTCCGAGTTTAGGAACTCGAGAAGTTGTGGAAGTGTTGACTCTTCATAAGCAACCCAGTCAGCTATGAGCTACGACGCTCAAAGGCTAGACAGCACAAACTTACCTGTTGCGATGTACAAGACGTTCGACCAATGATTTTGGTATGAAGTATTGTAATCATTGAATAAAACCTGCCCATTCATACCACAAGGCGGATATTAAGGTTCTGGGACAGGCTGTGATGTAGTATCCCAACATAGAGGATTCGCTCGAAACGACCTGGCTGCGGACGTAAGTGGCGAAGGCATGGATGGGTCACATAGTTCTGGCTTGGACGAAACTTCATCATAGTTGAATTTTCGGGCAACACTCGTCGGCGAAACAAGAAAAGGCCCAGTCGCGCAATTGCATGCGGTACAAGTCTCAGCTGACGGCGATGGACATGGTATATTCATCGACATTTCCGTGTCAAACGGGTACTGACTCTCTATAACATTTCCATCTCGACCAGGTTGATTGTTCGGAAAGGGAATTGAGCCTTGGAAGCTCCAGTTATTCAGTGTGGCTGCAGCTCGCAATTCACTTGCTATCACCCGCTCTTGTAGCTTTGCTATTCGATCCCGACTCTTGCGGCCTGTAGCTAGTCAACATTAACTCGATAAGTACCCTCAAGAAGTGAGACCTCACGGTGGTTTCTTTGTGATAATCGATTCTGTAGACGCCTCCTTTCTAAGGCATCGTGCTTTGTTCCCGTTCTATCTTTCATGTCACGGTCTTCCTTCGTAGCTTGCGGCCGCATACTCGGAGTTTGGTGTACTGTTGCTCGTCGGGGTGTCTCAATCGTTATATCTGGTCGTGAGGTTCAGAGTGATTTGGAAAGATTATATCTATGCGTCGAAAGTATCATCGTTTTCGGAAGCCTTGTTTCCCCAGCCGAGCGGTCAGTATGTCTCTTTTCAATGGACACACTAGCGCACAAGAGAATAACTTGTATTGGATAAGTGGGATACAAAGGCTGTTCATATATGTCCTCCATCAAAGTAAGGAACTGTACCCAGCAAAGCGACGCCGACTCGCCTGCCGATAGGGAGTCACAAGACTGTGGAACGAGAGCAATACCAGCTTCGTGCGTTGACCATGACGCGTTTCAAGAATCACACCTTAATTCTAAACCCTTGATTTTACCCAAGCCCAGAACTATACTGCATAATTGGATAGCCTACCTGGTATTGTAATGATCGTCGTTTCAAAAAGACCGGAATGAAGAGACATAACGTCTGAGATAGAGATCTCCCTCGGCGACCTGACCCAGCACTGGATTCCATATGATTGGCAAATTCTACTATGACGAGCAAGTACTTCATTGCCGAAACACAAGGCGGAGCAGGCCTGCTAGTTACAAAAATGTAAGGCTGGCAGACGAACTGTGTTGAGACGCCCATGTGTCAAAGCTGACACCCTGTATATATATTGTGAAATGATAGGTTTGTGACGACGCCACCAGACTACTTGTTATGAAGGGCATTGCGAAGTCATACGGCCTATCTTCGAGAAGACTGGTTTTCTGATGGACACGGGGCCTGCCTTACTAGAATCGTATATCCTTCTCGATATAATTTCTTCTAGTTATTTTGAACATAGTTTTTCTTTGCGCGTTCAAGACAAAAAGTTCCTTCGATATGATTGAACTCAATATTTTATTTGATACGATGCATCCCTTGAGCAATAAAATTTAGAAATACCGTTGACGTCGGCTCGAGGCCGCCTGCGAGCCAGCTTGGTAAGAGCAAGCAAATCAAGCCATGCAGAGATATGCGGAATGAATGGAACTTACACTGTGGCAATCCATCCGGGTGCATTACCATGAAACCGGAGTCAAAAAGAGCGGAATTATGAAGTCACACGATAACTTCGGATGGAACTGCCCGGAATGGAGTTTGGAGTGGTTGCATGCCGGGCCGATGAGGCTATCATAGTGCTGGGGATATATGCGAATAGAGACCAGTGCAGCCTTTCGTAGAATGTAAGATGAGAACTTCCTATCGTGAGCTCTTCTGTATCATGATGGACGTATTGTGTTCGATGATTGCTGAAGTAACAAAGCACATGCCAAGAAGATGTACTCCGGGCAGCGTCGAAGAGAAGATTCCTGATGTCAAGATGTGAAGGCGACACGGTGATAAAGATAAGCAGAGACATTTTTTAGCCTCATTTGCAATCACATTCATGCTGTTCTCGTTCCAATAAGCCTTGTCTATATCTGACATTACCGTATCCTTTCTTCATTAGGCTATGCACTTACATATCTAGCCTTCAAGAGTACTATACAGGATTTCTGAAACATATACTGTCCCTCACTCTCCTGCTTGTGCCTCTAGGATCTTTTAGGACTGGAACTACCCGATGAAAAGTCCAAAAGAGACTTATTTTCTAACATCATACACAGCGCACAAATTCGAGGCGAAATATTATGGAGACTAATCTCTACTACCGGGCCCTTCATACAAAGCCAATATAGACTCACAACTCTCGAAGACGCTACTCATCCTCGCATTCACCACGAAGACATCGAGGGTTATCCCGATGGGTATTGTCCTTTTCTCCGGAACTTCAAGGAGCTTTAAATCTGGCCTCAGATACACCGATTGCCGTAAGTTATGTGGTATATGTGGTTGATATGGTCCGGTTTCGAACAGGACTGTTGCCTTGTCTCGGAATCTGGTTTCGGCGTTCATCGATTACAGCGGTCCTTGATGCCGGAGGACTGTTGCACAGAAAAGCAGGCAGAAGGCGAGATCAATGGGAAGGTAATATGGTTGATTGAACTCAATAGTGTTGACGGGCGAGTCTCAAGCTCTTCATGGAGTATACTGCCCTTTTGCATCGAATCCTACTTCTTCCATGAAGATACGATGATATGCCTTCCTACTCTTTCTAAATTTTATTCTCAGACGCTAGGGAGTGATCTATACATGACTCTGTATTCATTCTTATATAGACGCGCTGCAAAATGAAGGTATAAAGGACATTTATCACTGGCACTTTAAAATATGTACACCTATCTTCGCGCGATCCCTGTGGCAAGCACTAGCACCCGGCTTGCAAGTTCTACATGTAATAACAAGACTCAACCGAATATTTTCGGCCACCGGTTCATTGTCCAGATCATCGAGATGAAAACTTGTGATACATGTCGCTTTTCATATACCTAGACATGTCCTTCACTTGCTATGATCATGATCATCCTGCATAACAAGATAGAGCCATATGGATCCGAAAATACTCCCATAGCCTACGTAGTACGCGAAAATGCAACAGGGCTTCTTTTCATATAGTACCAGAGCCAATTACTAAAACACTCCCGTATCCAATCATGCTATGATCCGTAATCTGTCATACCTTGACTCTAAATGCTGCTCCCTAGCTCCATCAAGGATTCAAAAGAGTCGTGTACTCACATGATCAGTAATCAGATATTCTTTGCTTCAATTTCCCTGCGCTAAGCTCTCTGATACTGCTCACAACGGATGGAGTCGATGTACAAGCAACTCTTTAGTATACTTACCGTGAGTGGAAGATTCCCTTATAGGTCGCAATCATTAGCACAATTATCAATCTGATGTGCCGACTACCCAACCAGCAAAGGCCACATTGACAAAATGCGCAGACTAAGCTATATCCACAAAGCTTCCAAATCTCAACCATCAAAAACGTCAGTAGGTTAGTCCACTCATCTTCTGACTAACACTATGCACCTCTCCGCCCTCATGTTTCTTCCGACGCTCGCCGCCGCCGCCTACATCCCCATTGCGGAGAAGCTGGATCAAAACCCAATGTGAAGGGACGTACTTCGGAGATGTCACTCTAGATTGGGTTTCAATTACTGTCCATGGCTTTACTGCAAGCGCTACAGATAACTTCCCGGCCCGTGAGGTCTTGTAAGTGATGGGCCATACATTCATAATACGACTACCACATCTACTGGGTGTTTGGGATTGTACACCCGGGCTTATACACAATATGCTGAAAGTGCCGAGAAAAGTGGGAAGAGGGAGAAAGTGAGGAGCAAGGAGAGGAACAGAGACAAGAGGAATGAGAAGCAATGAGTAAAGTTCTAATTTAAGTCTGCCGAAGGTTTTGAATATAGATGATGATTTACGAATATTCCTTGGATTTTAGCTTCAATAGCCAATCGTTGAATTGAGGTTAATCCGTATTCTCATTCCATACATAATGTATTGATTGATATCAGCAATGATAGGCCTTGGAAGCATTCGCGCAGTATAGTATCTGACAGACTCTAAAAGGCAACAGTTCAAGCTCCGGGCCTAACATCAGATGAAGTATGAACGCACAGCTTACACAAACACCACACTAGACAAGCATGCGGGCATTATGTGCACTTGACGGCAAGACCTTTATCTTTTCCACCCAAGTTAAAACGTCGGCATAAACTGTGACTCCCTACAGACACCCCAACGCGTCAGCGACTTCAACCCCAAGAACCAAACCCAACATAACCAAAAACAAGATAGTGGAACTCACCGACGAAATTGCAGTGTCCCAGTTTCCATCATTCCATGCAAGATGCGCGGCGGGATATTCAACGGTATCACGTCCCTCTCGCGCGGACTCAACCCCCTTACCAAGTAGAACGTCATCCACAGGTGTCCATGGCGCTTAGCAAGAGCTTTGCGCCGCTCCTCCTGTTTCTCTTCCATGCTCTTGATTCTGTCCAATGGGATTTGTCTGGCCGACTCAATCACGAGCTCTTCTTCCGCGTCAAACTGAGCGCAAGCTCTGGTCTCGAGGAGGCTCAACTCCTCTGCGATCTGCGGGAGTATCGAAGGCAACGACGCCAGACTCGTCTCCAACAGGCTTTGGAGATGAAAAACTTCTTTATGGAGCAGCTTATGCGCATCCATCATATCCCAGAAGCGGGGATCCCATTCGGCGAAGACGGGGAACCAGATCGTGTCCAGGGCGTGGAGGTGGTCATCGAGGACTTGGAGGGTGTACCGCGTGTAGAACAGAAAGGTCTCGAAGTTGGCTGTTGCACGGCATTGGGCGTGGGCAGTACAACTGGCCAGATTACGCCGGAGGACATTGTGTGTCAGGAAGAAGTTGAGATTGGCCGTTACTTGCAGGGTTAGTACCCTTGTGTTCTCTATGATCGTGTTCCGTGCGTTGATGTGGCCATCAAGGGGAAGGATGTATACTTACTGTAAGGGTCGCTGAGATCGATCTCCGTGGCGGAGATTTGTCCTCGGTGGAGATGGAGGGGCTCGACAATCATGATGGGTGATGATATCGGGGCTCTTGGGATGGTGGTTGGTTCTCGGCAGATCCAAACTGGAGAAGTGTTCTGGGAATGCGAGGGATGGATACAAAGCATGCCTTCTCCGACGCTTGTTTGTCCCCCGCCGCTGGAAGTCTCACCAAACCTTGGAGACACGCGGATTGGCTGAGAAGCCGACGTGGAATGTTTGGTCAGCATCGGGTCTTGAGCTGAGGTCGGACGAAAGGCTCCTCGATGCACGAGTGTCACCCCGTGAACTCCATGATGCCGACTCAATGCATGGTTGTGAACAAGACGGGCATAAATCATACATCATCGGTAGAGCCCTTGCGTCATTCCAGGACTTGTTTCAGAGAAGCAGACACCGAGAGACTTCCCCACAGATCAGGAGATTGGCGGTATGCAGTTACGCTGTTCATTATTCCTAAATTGGTATACATCATCGCGTCAGGCGCAGATCCGCGTAATCTCATCGTCAAATATTCCAAGATTCATACTAGTGAAAATGCAAAATGGTATTCGAAATCACATCAAATCATCAACCGCGGGCTCAGGCAGCCTGCTGTCTGGGACGCGTCACAGCAAAGAATTCCTGTGGCTTCACACTGAATGCGCCGTTGTAGTTCACACCCTTGTTGTTCATCTGGTAGTTTGCATCCGCCAGGTCGAAATCCACATCCTTCAGGATGCTGACGAGCGTCATGAACGACCACTCATAGGCATAGCGCTTGCCAATGCACTCGCGCTTGCCATTGCCGAACCGCTTCTTCACCCCCGCGGGCAGCTGATCAAACTTCTCGCCCACCATCCGCTCGGGCTTGAACGCGTCAGGGTCCTCAAAGACAGCGGGGTCCCGGTTCACCGCGGACAGGAGCACGATCAAGGTTTGCGAGCTAGGGATCTGGTATTCACCGCCAGCCAGCAACACCGGGTCCTCGCTGCCTTCCACGGGCTCCAGGTTGAATCCGGGGGCGACGGCGGACAGCCGGAAGGTTTCATCGATGATCGCCTTGCAGTAGGGCAGGCGAGCGAGGTGCTCCTGCTCAACGTGTTCCGACTCCCCTACCACCGAGTCAATCTCCTCCCGTGCCAGGGTGATGGTATCGGGGTTCTTCATGAGATAGTATAGGGCGAAGGAAATCAGGTTGGGCGCCGTGGCACTGCCGATGAAGCAGTTGATGATCTCGTCCTTCACCTGGCTCTCGGTCAGGCCTTGCCCGGTTTGCGGGTCCTTGCCATTCAGCAAGGCGTTCAGCATGTCATTTTTATCGGTCGGGTAGGCCTTGCGATGGGCGATGATGCCCTCCCCATACTCGCGCATGATTTTGATGTAGTTGTCGTATCGTCGTTGGTGGAAGAGCCATGTCATGACCTTGGGCCGAGATGCACGGCGAGTCGCCTCCACAGTGGAAGCCTCATGTGCGTGGATCGAGGGAGGTTCCGGGCCGTTGATACAGTCGACACGTTGGTTGAAAAAGCAGAGCATGTTGGCCGCGTGATTGAGCCGATCGAGGTCATTGGTGACATTCACCCGTTGACGCGGTTCCGCAGTCCATTTCTTGATCAGTTCCCGCATAGTTTCTTTCATTCCCGCGTACTGCTCATTGACCGCCTCTGTCGAGACCAAGGGCGCCATGATGCGGTGGGCAACGCCCCATTGATCCATCTCTTTCTCGAAAGCGGTAAACAGACTGCAGTGGACCGCATCACGAATCTGGACGATGGGGCCGGAGACGCATTTGCGGAAGCGCTTTTGGTCGCAGACTTCCTCGAGCAGGGCCGAGCCGGTGATGAACACCATGTTCTTTCCGAGAATGTTCAGCTTGAAGATGGGGCCTGCGACCGAACTCGATTAGACCCCCGTGCGGGAGACGGGTCTGTTGGTTGGCACTCACGGAACTTGTTCTCCAGCGCGATCTTATTGAACGAGCCCCACGGGTTTTCCGTGTCGAGGTCGAAGAGGTTCCCCACGACGGGGTATCCCTTGGGTTGGGGGATGGGGGACGGCATGGTTGAACGTGCAGCGAGGGACGACGGCAACGGGGAGAGAATTAAGAGAAGGAGAGATGGCTCATGGGTCAGTCCCCCAGCATTTAAAGACAGGGCCCGCTGGCGTCGCCGACCGCATGCTCAGTCATGGTGCGTCACTCTGGGGGGATGGAGCTGCATGTTCCGCCAGAGTGCCGTCTGCCCGTGCAACCAGCGCACAGCTTGGGCGGCATTGTGATTTGAGCAGGGTGTTGTGTGGCTGCCGATCTAGGTTCAGCTGAAATCTTGCCGATGTGAAGACCGATCGGGTCGATAGTTGGTGGACTAGCTGCGTAGTCGACTCCACTGCAGGCGTCTGACTGGCCTCAAAGGGAGGCGATCGTCGCTCAGATCATGGTTCGTCTGGAGAGCGGGAGTGTCCTTGCTTGGGCATGCCACTCATGGGGGATGGATTGTCAGCCCAGTGTCCAATGCGACCAGTCGTTGCGCGGGTCCCATGGCGGGAAAAGGGGGGGATGTTTGCTGCTGGTTGCCCCGGTACTCTGTCAGATTGTCACAGCTTTCCCAAGGGTCCGTGGAATGCGAGCTGTCAAGAGGAAAGGTAGTTATGTTCTTATCGGGGGGCATTTGAACCAGGATGGTTGGGACTGATAACTGGATGGCGCTGAAGAAGCAGCTGAAGTCCCTCGGCAGGAAAACCTTTGAGAGGTGCGGAGTCAGGTGATCCTTCACATTCCCTCGAGGCAACACCTCCAGCATTGCAGTCTCTTGCATTAGTGGCACAGCTGAAGTGAAAGGAGATGTCCCTTGTCTATGTAGTGGAGTCATCTCATCGATTTCAATTTGACTCGTCCTCAGCAGATGCACGTGTCCTCTCGACAACGAGGGATATATATTGGCTCTCTACTTTGCCGCCTGATTGCCAGGAAGAACATCTCAAAGGGATCTCATAGAGCAAATCACAACGATGTAAATACATACCTAGCACGGCGCAGGTAGTTGACCAATCTTTCATACCGCTTTGATCTACCAAATTGTGACCAAGATGCGCTCGTCTTTCCGATACACGGCTACTGGGCCATGTCCAGCTCTAAAGCCCACCTGAAATACTGCGACTCTCTCGCCTTCGACCGTCCAATTTGCGACCGTAGCCCCAGTATGACGGTTGATCACTCAGTAAATTAGTTCTGCTACCGCTGACAATCAGGCCTCCTTCAACGTGCAAAGCTGATACCCCAATGCCATCAGCTACAGACAGCTCTCGTGGTTCTGAATCCATTGAAGTAAGGCACCACGATCTGATGGAACCACCAGCACCCCCAGCAATGAGCATGTCAGTAGCTAGATGGAGAAATGAAACGCGTACTCCGTGCGCCCCATAGCCTTCGAGTATAGCAAGGCAGGAACTGTCGAATCGTACCCTCAATTCTCAGCCCACTCCGGGCGCAGTAAAGACGGTGAAACATACCCAGTGTTCGGATCCCACACCCGAATATCGCGTTCCTCGCTACTCGTCGCGATCCGTATACCATCATATTCCACGCTATGGACCCTGTCCCGATGGCCGCGTAGAGTTTGAAGACACTCACCTGTCAGAGAGTTCCAAACCCGAACCTGGGTGTCGTAGCTGCCAGAGACCACCGTATTGCTTCGAGCTTTCAACCCCCGGATCTGATCAGTGTGGCCAGTGAACTCAGCCTTCAAGCTGAGAGAGCCAGATGCTGGTTCCCAGGTTCGTAGCGTGCCGTCTTTCGCCCCAGATATCAGGGTGTATTCGTTGAGGAATTGCAAACACCGCACTAAAGAATCGTGGGCTAATACGGAGGAGTGCCGATGGCCACTGATACATCTTGTAAGAAACTTGATATTCGTGCTTCATATGCAGGGAGAGACCGGGCCCGTCTTACCTGGATTTGGTGTTCAATAAAATGGATCTCTCCGTTTGCACCATCAAAGGCGATGGTGCTGCCTTTTCTCGCGAGACTCCAGATTCTATCGACCCTTGCAAGTGTTTCGACCTGCTCCGTCAGTAATTCGAGCTTATCGACGCACCCATTCGATGATCCGATGAGCAGAGAATCTTCGCCTTGCCAGAACGAAGTGAGAAGAGCCGCTTCAGCGCATAGGGTCTTTGTGAGAGGAATCTCTCGCGGTGAGAAATGGTCATTGTGACTCATTATAATGAAATTTGTGGTCTAGGGAATAGGAGATACTCGACAAGAGACAAGAGGTTCTCCTAGATTGGAGATGGGAAGGGTCATTTTCATAGAGTGGTCAAAATTTGGAGGCCAAACTTCGAAGGGAGTACCTAGGCATTGGACAGTCAGATTATTAGGCTGTGGGTTTGTTTGCTTCGGTTTATTTTGCCGTCAATCTTATAGCTGTTTTTTGCTGATTGATCCAGTTCCATCGAAGCCAGGATTTTAACCGGTAGCAGCCATACTAGCGGTAAGATCTAACTCCAACCCAACTTCTGGGTGAGGCTCCCTGGCAATAGTATCTGCCAGGATTAAATCGAGCGGGGAACCTGGCAAGGCTATCGGACGATCGGACCGTCATGATCATCTACCTAGGCTAAAGGCACCATGTCAAAAGGCCCCAAGGAGCACGCACGCTCAAGAGATATTCTGACCACCAATTTTCTCTCACTATGGCATTCTTAATGACTCTAGCCTGGGCAGTGCTACTGGTATCCCTGCAAACTACCCAATCGAAGACCATACAAGCACCAATGGGCGCTAATATCGCTGAGGATGTGACTCAAGAGAGCCAACTAATTGAAACAAGTCAAGCATCCAGTACCATTCTCCATGTAAACCAAACCAGTCCTTCCTGCACTGCCCATCAGCGCTAACCGAGTGTCCAGTTTGACGACGTGCCAACCGACATCACGACCGGAAGCGGATCTATATCTACTTATTCATACCTGAATTTCAGCGGGTTTACTGTCGTAAACACCAGCAAAGCGGCACCTCTCGGCTCCATCTCGACCCACGATGCAGATTGTGCTTTCTCTCAGCCGAATGCGCTATTCAGCGTCAGCGTCCGGGCTGGTCAAGCACGCTCACGCTGGGTAGCCGACACGACCAAACTGCATGGGGCAGGTCATTCGGGATATTTCAATCTGAATGGCCTCTATATGAAACCACTGGGAGACGTGCCGCGAGGACTGACATTGGAAATTGTTGCGTGGGAGATACGTGACTCGGAAGCCCTGAATGTGTATAATGCGTGGGTTGCGTATACTAGGGGGGGTTATCAAGATATGGAGTTCTATAATCTGACCATGCCTGGAGGATCTTGGGGACAAAGGGTCAATATGGTTGAAATGATTATCCGGGCTCCTGGTGAGACCCAAGAGGAGGTGGATTTGGCTTTTTGTCTGGATGATCTCGATATCGAGCTCTTGGATAGGAGATCAGACGAATAATGTCGTTAGGCAGGAAGTGGTTCATTGGGGGAACCATTGGGTTTTGTTGTGGTTGAGGGCGTTGGAGATCATCTTCGGGGTGATGGGTGGATTTGCCTTCTTTAGTAGGACTTCTTCGCAAGTTGACAGGATAGGGTTACTAAGCCTGGAAATCCGGCCATGTATCCATAAGATTCTATATAGAATCCACAGGATAGTTTCGGTTTTTCGATTTCTACCCCATTTCTCCGGGGTGTTGGGGCGACCTGTCGGGTCTCTATCTCGGGTTTTGATAAAGCCCGAGATGTCTACTCTACCACCGATTCTGAACTCTACTTCGGGGCCTTCGGGCATCGGTCAAGTCCGAGAAGCAATTCTGCGCACTTCAATTCTGCGTACCAATCACTCATAGCTGCCTATAAAAACCCCCAAGGATCGCTAATTCCAAGCCAGCTACTCTATGGTGATCACAAAATCATGCTTTTCCAAGTATACTTGTGCCCACTCAATTACCACTAATCAAGCAACCTCCATCCAATACCCTCCACCAAGCCATGCAACAAAGCCTAGTACGCAGACGGCTACTTCTCACCTCAACCCCTTTGCGCCGGGTAAACTCTCTCTTCTACCCACGTCACAATCATCTCAGGATGGTCTCAAACTCCCACACCAAGACCAAGCCCCCACCGATAGCCATTATCGGCGGCGGCCCCTGCGGCCTCACCTTTGCCCGACTCCTCGAGCGCGCAGGAATCGACTACGTCGTCTTCGAGCGTGACGCCGACCCAAATCCAACTCCTCGATTCCAAGGCGGCACTTTAGATCTTAGCAGCGAAGGCGGACAAGCCGCCCTGCGTCGTGCAGGCCTAACCGAGCAATTCGAGAAACTGGCACGTCGCGACGCCACGACGATCACCGTTCAAGATGCCCACGGTAACCACCGGGCTACTTTTGGGGAGGGTAATGATCGGCCTGAGATTGACCGCTTGCAGTTGCGGTCGTTGTTGTTGGAGTCGTTGCCTGCGCGGCGGATTCGATGGGGGAAGGTCTTGCGGAGTGCTGGGGTGGATTCGCGGGTGAGCAAGGCGAGGACAGGAGAGGACTGGGTGCTGAGCTTTGCGGATGGCTCGAAGGAAAGTGGGTTTCGACTTGTGGTTGGTGCTGATGGGGCCTGGAGCAAGTTACGCGAATTGGTGAGTGGTTATACCTGTCAAGAAACGATGTCGTTTACGCATTGCTTGCGTTCAATATCATGCATGCTGATTGTATTGACATCAAGATTACCCCTGCCAGACCCGAGTATTCGGGGAAGATGTTCATTGAAGGCCGGTTATCGCTCGATAATCCGCAGTATGCCGAAGCGTTGAAGATGGTGGGCACCGGGAATTCCGTGGCCATGAGTAGAGGACGGTGCCTTTGCATCCAGCAGATGTCGGATCGTTCATACCGTGTTTACATGGGAATAGAGACATCTGAGAGATTCACTCAGGCTGGAGGGGATGCTGATCCGACCGATATGGAGAAAGCTCGCGCTGCCGTCCTTGAGGTATATGCCGATTGGGCCCCCCAGTTACGGGCATTTATCGCAGCTTCCGAGGGGCCATGGCGCCCATGGCCACTTTATCGACTCAGTGCGGACATTTTCAGTCCTGATGCTGCTCGGATTACAGATGAAGGGAGACAAAGCTCTTGGTTGCGTGTCCCCGGGGTCGTGTTACTGGGTGATGCGGCACATGTGACGACACCGAATGGTGAGGGTGTCAACCATGCTTTGCATGATGCCCTCGTGCTGTTTGAGCAAATTTCCAAGCAGCTGGGCGAATCCAAGGGCAATGATGATGATGCATACAATAAGGAAGCCGATGCTGCGGCATTGGAACGAGCTATCATGGCATACGAGGCGGATATGCGTCCGCGCGCTTATGAGAGTATCATGGATAGTATCAACATGGAGGCAATCATGTATGCTGAAAATGGGGCTCAAAGCATGATCAGCATGTTTAATGAGGCTATGAAGCAGAATGACGCATAGAAAACCTATCCTTTCTCCATGCCTGTACCATAATAATAGTTCCAGAAAGAGTCCCGATGCCGACCTACTGTGAATAAGACGTGTCCACCTACCTATCTAGTTTATCACTCTGTATGGGAAATTACTTGAATTAATGAAGTGAAATGTTCAACTTGCTTCCATTAAAAGATGTGAGTATTGAGACAAAGACAGGCCAAAACGCATTCCATCTCTAATAAGGTATGTTTCAGCCTACCGACCAGGCCTTTCCACCTCGACCAGATTCCACACAGTTGAACCGTTCCACCGGGTGAGACCCATCGCCAACCATGGTACATGGGTTGATCCCCATCTGGCTGATGGCAAAACGCGTCTACGCCAGAGCCGAGTGGAGGTCGCCAAGAGGGGCCAGAATCCAACCCAGGGTTGATGTGGGATGGAATTCGTGTCAGTGACATGATGGGAAGTATCACTTGAGCTGTGCTTTCTAAAGGGTCGAATAGTATTAGTATTGATAATTATTCTGCACCACCGTATGTAAATGGGTATCGATGGGTATAGGTATGTCTATGTGTATGTGCTGGGATCTGCTATCCCGAAAATTCATGCCCGCCGTCTATCGTCAAGAGCAGATTTGTCGCGAGACGAAAGCCCAAAAAAAAAACAGTCAAAGACAAGGACGAGAGGCCAATCCCAATCCATCATCACATCGAAGGTGCTCCGCAACTCCTGTATGTAAAAAACCGTCGTCGTCTAGTAGTATAATATATTATTGCGAAGAGGACAGGGCTGCAAAGTTGAACATGGCCTGGCTGTCCAGCAATACAAACGACTCATAGCGCAATCCTCGCTCCCGATGGTGTTCTTCTGACCACACGGACACGCTGGTATTCCAAACAGTGCCGTACTCGTCTAGCAGCATGCGCCAGTAACACGCCTCCGCAGACTTGGTCAGGTAGCGATCGCGAAACGTGCGCACGTTGTTTTCTGCAATGCGTTCCGCAACGCTGGTGTCATCCAATAGTGGTTGCATCTTGTCGGAGAGATCGCTGAAGTCACGTTCTACCTCGACGTAGTTTTGGTATGGCCCGTCGGCTACCAGCAGGTAATGGTGGTGTTGGATGAATTGAAGTTTGTGTGCAACAATGACGGACTTGCAGGCCTGGCGGTATTTGAGCGAGGCGGAGTAGGATCGGCCTGGAATTGGATCGACGGGTTAGTCACCTAGGTACATCGTGCTAGGCTGGTATAGATAACAACCGCCGTTATTGTAGGGGCATGCATTGTTGCAGGGGTGGAAAAAAAGATAAAAAGGTGGGACGCTGCATACCTTCTACATGCGCAATGAACATGTATCGACAGTGATCTTCCATGGGAATGAAATTGGTTTGGTCGTTCCAGTCGACTTGTTTCACGTCACCCCAAGGTTTGTCTCGCGTGGCCTCCATCAACGCGCGTCTCAATTTCGGGGCGAAGCTCGGCTTCCCCCGCCACACGAGCTGGTGTAGTTTCTCCTCCCAGGGGAGATCTGCACGTCTGATACGGGAGACTACTTGGTCGTAGGGCCCAATCGAGTTCTGCGGGTTGTCCCATGCCCAGTAGCCAAAGTCCGGAATCAGCCAGACGCCTTCCTCCGTCGGGGTGCGAGCAAACACCCATACGGGGTTATGGGGGTCTGTAACATCCTCCACCTTGTCTTCGACGGAAAAGACAAATTCAATGTCGCGGCGAGTGGCGCGATTGCTGTCCGCGACGAGCGCGCGGTGAATGGTACTGAGCAAAGCGAGGATCTTGCGACGGTGATCTTCGCCCTTGGACCGGGCAGCAACGACGTACAGGTCGCCGTGGTGAATGAAAGCGCGAGCCATACCCTGCTCAAGTGGGATAGAATCGAGGTCCTCGGCGGCGAGGGATCCGTGAGACGTCCAGTATTTCACGCTGCGGAAGATATCTTCGAAGAGGCCCGGGAAAGCGGTCGTGCATTGATCCCGGACCAGACCCTCATTGTTGGCGTCGCGCGACGGTTCAAACACCCACTGGCTGGCGGCTGGAGTAGGCTCGAGGGTGAGCGTTTGCGACGGACAAGTCAGACAGCTGTCGCATGCGAAAGTGGTGGAGGTTTCGCAGGCGCAGTGCCCCGCGGGGATCAGTTGGGTCAACAGCGGGTGAATGTAGTCGCGGTCGGAGTTCATGCCATACCAGATGACGAGGATTCCGCTCAGAGAGAGGAGGGCGAGTATATAGAAGAGATAAAGGAGGCCACTACTCGGGCGAATACGCCATCGTGAGCAACCGAGGAGCGCCATCGCGAGGGCGAAGACGAGACTGGAGCATCAATCCGCGAGGGACTGATTGCATTGTAGGGCTGAGTGAAGGGGAGGGGGGAAAGGAGGAGAAAAGAGGAGACAAAGAAGGGTTTGAAGGGCCGATCTGGCAGGCGAGGGTGTTTGAAGATGATTTATTTTTTATTTTTCCCAGGAGACGAACAGGGCAGTGGCAGCATGACGCGGCGATCGTGTGCTGAAACATGGAGGACGGCAGCGTCAATCTTTCCCACTTGGTCAGTGATGGACAAGCTTTGTGGAGCAGCGTTGGAGGTTCCATTGGCCGGGGGATCTCAGAACTGGAGGACTAGCGAGGAGTTCTTTCCGTTCGGTTGAGGGGCGGAGTTCTCTCCTCGGTGTTCCGTTGCGCCAGGGGAAGTAGGCATGATATCAAGATGACCCCATGCGAAGTATACCCGATTGGGTATCCCGAACTATAAGAATTCCCCTCCATCCTCGCTGGTAGGGTGCATGCACCTCCTGCAAAGGACCAAACCACGAAGGACCATGTCCTGGCTGTCTAACCGTAGCATGAATGACGATCCCCGACAACGGACGGGTCCATCCTTGGTTCTCGTCCGCAGATTCAGGAGTCCAATACGAGCAGCCGCAAAAAAAAGCCCCATCGTCTCCCCTGATCCTCACGGGCAAGGACCAAAGTAGCTCGGAACTCGCCCGTAGCCCCAGGGCCAGTTTGGGACTAAAATAATGAGGCAATGTCTTCCGACTGCAGTTACCCACGTCGGGCTATGCTTAGTACAGCTTCAGTCCGGCCACGGTGGACACTAGCCCAGCGGTCTAGGCACTAGGGCTGAGCTTCGAGCCAACGCCTCATTCCTTGGTTTTCTTGCGACATCCTCCCTGCTCCTTGGAGTCACATTGTGAGCATCCTGCTACAATTGCGTGAACTGGGGTGGAAAGAACCTCCGTTTCGTCCCTGTGCCAAGAGACGATGGAATCCATAGCCACCGTGTCCAAACCACCCGCTTGATATCTCCTCGCATGAGCCGCACCTCGATTCGCGATCAGTCGTGTCAACCGACGCTAAGATCGTTCCGGGGTGACGTAACAAAATTTCGGCCACCAAATGAGACCATCTCGAGCGACCAACACGGGCGAAGCATAACACAGTGGGGCAGCCTCACAGCCCCTTTCTCAATATCCATCCTTAATTTAGGGTCTCTGCCTGGGCCATCTTTTTTTGGGTGCTCCCCGCCAAGCCTTTTTTCAGCAATTGGCGTGGGGCCACAACTCCTTTTTGCCAAGGGGGCCCAGCCAGGGTTCACTCATGCCTTGCTTGCGTTGTTCCTTCGGCCCCTCTAGGATGGATGGTGGATGAGGTCACATACCTCGGAGCGTCTTCTATGCTCTTGTTCGACGACGCGGTGGCTCAAGATGAGCATGAGCTCTGCCTCGTGCTTGCCTGTTGGTGATGGGCGAGCAGGACACAAATATTCTCCATGGTATACGCCTCACCAGGTATCTACTCCAGAGTACTGCCAGCGGCATGGTCGACATATAATGTGGACTATAATAGGCGTATTATTCGAAAGAGGGCCCTAACACGGCCTGGCTATACGATAAGTGGCCTAGCTGAAAAATGCCAGATGTTCCCCATAGTCAAAGGACCGAGGGTTCTTGCGGGCGTACGGGTCCACGGATTGCGCCCCCTCAGCCGAGATCAAATAGCCTTCCTTGCACGTCGAGAAGTGCACCTTGGGCTGACGCGCGTAGAACTTATCATACGCCGGGCTCAGAGCCGCCTTCAAATTCTGCACGTACCCTCCGGGATGGAGTTGTGCCCAGGGCTCTCGACAGCTGTCCTCCTTGCACGACTTGATCACCATCATCAGCGCGTCCAGTCGATTGATCACCTGGTTGAGGGGTCGACCAGCGATGGTGTGTTTTGCGTGACGGTGGTGGTGGTGGTGAGCGGCCAGGTTGGTGATCTGGTGCGGGTCCGTGTGCAGGTCGTAGAGCTCAACTTCGTTGCTGCACCACACAGAGTAGTAGAGGCTGTAGTCTTCTCCGACAAGTCGCAGACCCTTGTATGTGTTGTTGTGATAAACTCCAATGTTGTGTTTGGTGCCGTCTTCCAGTGTGAGCTTGCGGTATCCATTGATACCCTCGGGGAGGTTCTGTCGGGCCTTTAGGTCAGTGACTTCTTTTCGAATGTTCATGATTGATGGTACTGACCACACCCCAGTACTCTATGCCAATGTGCTCAGTCTTCGAACGGCAGGACTCTTCCATGGTCAAGGGCAACGGGGTGCCGTCCAGTCCGTCGGTAGTAGTTCCTGCAATTTGAAGGAATGTCGGGGCAAGATCTGTATGCGTAGTCACTGCATTGAATGTCTTGTTCTCTGGGACTCCAGGTCCGCGCACATAAAGCGGGATGTGGATGTCAGTGTCTAGAATCCATTAGTATACCCATTGCTAATTCGCGACATGACCTCGTGTGTGGACGTTGACCTACCGAACCCGCACTCCTTTCCGGGGGCCAGCCGGTGCTGGCTGATATGATAACCATTGTCTGTCGAGTAGAAGATATACGTGTTATCGAGCACACCGGCCTTCTCCAACCGCGACACAAGACTATCGACCATCTCATCCACAGCCTGGAGCGAGCGCAGCCGGCACCGCTGATATTCATCGTGATACTCAATCACACTGTCATTGAGCGCAGGCAACTGACCAATCCAACTCACACCACCATCAATCGCAGCATTGAAGCTCGCGTCACGGGGAATCTTGAAGTCCTTGAACATGTGCGCATGACGCTCCGCATACTCAGGTTGGCTCTGCCAGAAGGTTCCAGAGTCAATTTCCAACGTGCCGTTGGAATGCGGTGCCACTGGCGCAACAGTCATCATCCACGGACGATCATCAGCGAGCGCCTCATCGAGGAAGCCATGTGCCTTGCCCGTCATGACGTCAGTGATGTACTGGCCGGCATAGCTGACGGGTTCACCACCGTTGCGCGTCATCATGCTGTTATAATACTGGTAGGTATATGGGTCCAGACTGATTTCCGAGCCATTGAACCCGCGCGCGGGGGGATCGTTGTAGTTGTCCAAATTCTGGTAATTCCAGAGCTTGCCGACGTAGTAAGTGTTGTAGCCTGCGTCTTGCATCCATAGTGGCAGATAGTTGTCGTTCCACCCTAGCTTGACTACTTGTGGGTATCCGCCATATGGGGGAGCCACATCGGTGATGTTATTGTTATGGGGCATACGACCGGTCCATAGGTTGGCTCGCGAGGGACAGCAAATGGCGACGGTGCAGAAGTGCTTGTCAAAAGTGGCTCCCTTACTGACAATTGTTTCCTTCGTTCACTGATGGTGAGCTGCGGTTTATACAGACAGAGGGTCTAGTCTCCAGCCACAACGTGTCTCGGTGGAGTTCTCTGACATCTCACCGCTGGAGAGGTCGTGAAGACATACCTGAAGTCGGGGCATGAAGTCCACGCCGCCCATGTGGTTGTCCTGGTCATCGGTTAGGACGAACAGGATATTAGGACGCCGGGCTAGAGCCAGCCCGGAGAATAGAAGAGCTCCCAAAGACAGCTTCATTGTGAGTTGTGCTCAATGGTTGAGTGTCGCTGGAGAGTTGAGAGAGCGAGCGACAGAGAGGAGTATTTATAGCCGAATTTGGGGATCCTTCGTCCTCTTTTTTTTTTTTTTTTTTCTTTCTTTTCCGGGTCTCTTGACGACACAAGAAGGCATTCCGGAGATCCCCCGCAACCCACTTCGTCGGCAATTGAGGATCCAGTAACATTACCCTCCTCATCCTTCTATATCAAGTATCATGATTGTGTTCATCTATCGAAGAGCATCTTCCCTTAGAGCCCAATCACGTCAGATGAAAGACTCCGGACCCTGCAATGATAGTGCTGATCAAATCACACTGTGACTCTCTGTGATGGTATTCCCAATGTGTGTTGCAAGGGCATCCCTGATGAGCCCCATACCAAGCTCGTGGAACAGTTCCACTCTGCGGGGTACCTACTGGGAGTGCGCATACAACTGCCGACTCGCTCCGTGCGCTGAACAGAAAAGACCTAGTATCGCACTTCTCGCCGTCGCCAACAAGCGATATCTCTTCCGTGCCAAGAGAGATCACTACTGCCAATACCCTTATGATCGATAGCTGGGGTCCGCTTTGAGAATTCATTGGTGGGGAGCCGATGCCAAGTCGTGGGGAACAGCGCACTAACATGCTCTGGTATTTTGTTCGGGTGCTGCATCTGCCGATGGTTTGTTGAGGCGAAAGAGAGAGAGAGAGAGAGATGATTCTGATCGTCATTGGGTAGAGGCTTTGCATGACTGCTTGGAGTATCAGAGGACGAAGAGGATGATGCGGAACTTGCCGACGAGGATGCCCTCCGGGTCCAAGCGACTACAGAAATCGTGCCCAGCACCAAGATCCATGACGATGAAAAATGGAGTGCTTGTCTTGGACCACTTCCAAGGTTTTCGTCAGAAGGTCTCAGATTATTTTGCCAAGAAAGATCTGGCCAAGGGACCACCGGCACTGCGTTTGGCTGAGCGGTCATCCAGTCGAAGCAAGGAAGTCAGTCATCTGCTGCACTTCAAGCGCCTGCACGATGGGTTCTTACTGCTTGTATCGGCACACAAATGGGCAAGACACAGACCTTCATAGCGATAGACAAGGCGATACAGTATCTTTTCTATCACAGATACCAGGGATAACGTGTGTTTGCCAGAGAGGTAGAACGCATGAAGAAAAGAGACCATCAACAACATGAACAATAATGTGGTTAGTAGAGAGACGACTAATCGGGGATGGTGCGGGTTATTCGCACGCCTTAGTGAGCCCAATTGGGTAAAATGTCACGGCGGGACAACTCTTCACTTCTCTCCAATAACAACCACCGCCAATCCACCCTCGAGCACCTTAGCATGGACGACCTTTTCGAGGAAATGGGCTGAACTCCAGACGCTGAAGGCAGTGACAATCCAAAGAGCCCTGAAGACCCCAGTTCTCCAAGCCTTGAGAGCCCTGCAGTCAATAATGAAGCGCAAGAGTCGGTGTCGCCAATCCCACCACCGCCGCGTGTTCAGCATTTCCCGACGCTTGAAATAGCGATTGATACGATGCAGTCCTTCGCTAGAGAACATGGCTTTGCAATAGTCCGCTCGCGCTCGAAGCAAAATAAGAACACCGGAGAGCAGTGCTCAGTGGATGTCTCTTGTGTTCGCAGTGGCGCTGCGAGAAGCAATTCCCGTGGCATACGGAAAACACATACCCGTAGGACAGGTTGCCCTTTCGTCGCAAGAATCGATTACAAGACTCGATATGAAGCCTGGGAGATGGTGGTCCGAAGGCCAAACCACAACCATCCTCCCGAGGAAATCTCATCCATCGGGGCTCATCGACGCACGTACATGAACAACCATCATCACCGGGTTGCGGCCATCCTGGACGAGAATGTGCCTCTTAGAAACATCATGGAAGTCCTTAAACCGGAAACTGGTTACTCTCCAGCAGTCGATCCGGGATTTACTAAAGCACTGAGGGTATGTTTGCACGATACGCAGAAGTTCGCTGAAGCTAACCGACCCACATACGTTCTGGTACGTAACAACATGATCTACTCGGACCAAGTTCTTGAGCCGTCAAGGGACTATTTGCACCCACACCCCCTGCCCTACTCATAGGAATCTACCATGGCTACCAAAACCTCCTTACTGATCTTTTATCTATCTTGAAGCAAGTCAAACGTGCGCAGGAAGCCATCACTTGCCAAACATGCCGAATTCGAAAAAGTAGATGTGATAAGGCACGGCCAGTCTGTGGATATTGTTCAAAACATTGGATTGAATGCTGCTACACCGGGGGTTCCACGCTCCAGGCAGGGTCAGTGCGCTGTCAGAAAGATACCCCCAGGATATGCGTATCGCTCTGATGTTCTATCTATAGGAGTGTCCGCACTAGTAGAGATGTTCTGCAACAACTAGGACACTTCACCTCTCTCGTGGAGAAACAACAGCAAGAACGCCCTGGAAACCGTTCAGGCGTGCCTGATGCTCTCGCCACAGAATCGACGCAAACTAAGTATGCTTCAAATGGTCAAGTGGATCATCTCATCTTATTTGCTTCAGCACCCGAAACTATACTGAGATGGCCTGTCTTAACTGGAATGGTGACCGAAGCGGATTCTCATATAGGTTCCTTTATCTTAAGCAGGAGGCGAGAATGGAATATGGCCTGCAACAAGTCCTGCTACGGAAACTCCTGGCACAGGATCAGATTATCTCTTGCCGTGTCTTAATGAGCTGTCGTCCGCAAATCGTCGAAACCCCATTGTAGATGGTGTCGCTCTCACACGGTATGCCCGAGAAGTCACGGAAGACGGCCTTGGTTGGAACAATAAATCGTGTCTTGTGGTAGGTTTCTCTAGCAATCTTCAAAATGATTGGAAACTTACCATTTCTCCCTAGCTTCTCGCATGCGCACTCTCTCACTTGAGCTATCAATTGCCTCCCGACCAGGCGAATGCCACTCCACCCCCGCCGCAGAAACCTATTGCTGAAGCATATTTCGAAGACGCAAAGAAGCGACTAGGGTCCATGCACACCGCTTTGGTAGACATTCAATGTCTTACGCTGGCAGGAATCTATGAAAAGTATGCTATGCGGCCTCTTCGAGCATGGGCGTTCATCCAGCAAGCGTCGGCCCTGCTGAGGATGCGACTGGCTTCGCAGGCGGGCCAATTCCATCCTGATGGTCAGCTTCAGCAGCGACTCTACTGGTCGCTGGTGCGAGCCGAACGGTACAATTATAACTATTTCCAGTGAAGCCCTTTCCGATCCTAACTTGACTACAGCGAATTTCAACGAAATACCTCTCTGGTCAACTGGCTTGGAAGAATGTAAATACACTGACCCTTTCCTGTCGCCGCCGTTTGGGGCAAACACGCCGTCATATGGGCATGGGACCTCCGCTCCTGATCCCCTTGCATCTCATCCACTCCAGGTCGAAGAAGAGAGAAGCTCGTATTTCTGTCTTGCAGAACTATTTTTTGTCGTATTTTTGATGGCATAATTGCCCTGCTATACAAAGACAGCCCACAAAAGTGGTCCACAAATGCCGACCGTCTTATACATCAATGTACTGAAAGTGATGCACAAATTTCTATGTGGTATCGACCCTTTCTATTTCTTGTAGAAAATCATTTCAATACTCACAATATAAAGGTTCGCCCATTTGCCACAACCAATTCAGCCCAGCCAAACCTCGACAAATGACCTATCTTTTTTCCTGCAAGCCCGATATCTTGCAGCAAAAGAGAAGATCTACCGCCCTCTAGTGTATATGGCACTGCATTGCCCCGAATTCCTGGAAATTTGTATTCCCAACGGCAGCACCGATCTTCTCTCACTTGCCGAACAAGGTGTTGGTCACTCTGTGTCGTTGATCAGGCACTGTTTCACTCATTACCGGCATGATGGACTCTGGTTCGCTATACGCGTGTCTTTCGGAGCCGCGTTGACGATCATGGCCGTCGTCGTAGCGCAAAAGAGAAAAAGTCCTGGACAGGTGCGGACGGTCACACCGCCGGCTGATTGGAATCAATTAATTGTGGGATGTCTGTGAAGACCATGCAAAGATGGGAAAGCGAAGCACGTGATGTGAGGTCGATGCGAATCCTTCTTGAGTGTGTTTGACTGTGTCAATCGGATGAACTGGTAATGCCTCACGCAAACAGCGAGAACTCCAGGTTCTCGCCAATTCTTGGGTAATAGATTTTGTTCCACCTCTAACCCTGCGAATTTCGCGGACATCCACCATATTGATCTCCCCAGCCATCATCTGATTCCGACAAGACTTCTAGATCATTAAGAGAACTCACATGTGTTCCCCATACTGCGTGGAACTGTAACACCTTGAGATCTATCATCAAGCTACTGTTGCCATTCTGGGGCCAGTCAGTGTAGCCAGAGTCGCGTCATGAGAAAGTCCACAAGTACATGCTCAGCTGGACGACATTGCCCACCTGACACGCACTTTTCGTTCCCGCGGCATTCTGCAACGGATTCACAAACGTATCCACTGAACCCTGCAGTAGCAATAGCGCAGCCGGCTTTCACCTTACCAATCCAGCTGCATATCCCTTCCGAACCCAAAATAAAACGCCCTTTGCGTCTTATCCACAGCCGCCGCGCTTATCTTCACCCCCGCTCCCGGCATATCCGCGCTCAGCCCCATCACCGCCATGATACAAGACCAATCTCTCGGATCAATCAACCGGATCCGACTACTGAGAGCCTCAGGGGTGCGAAGTCGCGGGGTGACTGGGGCATTGACCACCTTGAGCATCTTCTGCGCCGGTGCCCTGACATACTGTATGACCACGACGCAGATCTCCCCTCTCCGCTAAATTCGCCAGGCGGACCGCAGGCGCACTAGCTCGTACTACACCCCGGATGTATCGGCTACTTGGACCGAAGACTGCTTGTATTGTGGGGTTCTTATTTAGTGCCCACATGGGGTCCCCCTTTGCGAGTGACCTATGTCCGCCCAGTCGGACTCTTCAAATGATGTGCAGACGCAATCGGTATGTTCTGAGGATTGCGTTCTGCTTCACAAGCTTGATTAAGACTTTACAGTGGTTTAAAGACAAAGGAGGCTGGGAGTAGGTCGACTTTGTATACAAGAGCGCTGACGCAGAGAAGCAATATTTGCTACTGCCACATGGCTTGAAACATTGAACTGGAGATCTTGGATCTGTATTCACCGATTTTTTTGAATATCTCAGAGGATATGTTGGTAGTGGTGGGATGCAGAGATGCCGAGCTCATCCATGATCATACCTACCATCGGGAGCTTACAGGGTCGGTTGACATTTCAACGTTATGCAAGACGTGCACTGCGTAAGCTGAATCCATACGGTCGATAAAAATACTGACATATGGCCATGAGAAGGAGGGAAACTTGATATGGGTCAGCCGAGGTGATGTCATGCTGGATGCGTGGGAGAACAACCAACTCAGTCATGCATACACACGGCACAAATTTAGGAGCAGAGCCCAGCCTGAAAACAATAATTCTATTTTTGATTCATTGAAAAGGGGGAAAATATGCATATCCGGTGGGTAATCCGTGCGGCAATCCGTTCTGTTGACATCCATTGGGTGTCAGGATGTCGTCGGAACTAAGGTAGAATTAAGGTTGGACGACAGCGTCATGATGAATGGTTGGAAGATTTTTCCACTCTACGCCTCCGAGATACCGTATGAAATATCGCTTAAGCGAGTCTTTAGATTGAACTATCTGAACATCTTTTTCATCATCATCATCATCATGTGCTGAATTGATCAATTTGATACTAGGAGAGGACAGTCAGGTCAATCAAGATCCAACGAGCCAAACAAACTAGGTCCACAAAGCACCTCAGCGATCTAATTTGAACCCCTCGTATCATATATAATGGATCCCCAGATACCATATCAATGAAGCTATCCTCGGGCCATAATTACCGTGGTGGTAGAACGAGTCGTAGGTCGATAAGGTATCAAGCGGAACCCATTATGTCATTGTGATACCTGCAGACAACCAAACTCGCCTTTAGAACGTGGATACACCATAATAGTGTCCCAAAAAGAAGCACCACGGCTTTTCTGACGCCATTGGACTAACGGCTTGTCGTGGAGATCAGGTGATAATACCTCGATATCATTCTTCTTTCCCCTCCGTTCGACCGTGCCACCACATATATCGGTAAATATACAGCCCCCTTCCCCCTCCCAAGTTCCAAATAATCACCCATTCAGCTCTAGAAAAAGACCGCCCCCATGCCCGACAAAGCCAACGTAATCATAATCGGCGACGAAGGCGTCGGGAAATCCGCCCTCATCCTCAAGGTAAGCAACCATAGCTCACACACAGACAATTCAAAACCACATAGGGTAAACATACCTAAACCAACAGCTCTGTCTCTCCCACTTCCCCGAATACCACGACCCCACCGCCGACGACTGCATCCGCAAATCCATCATAGTCGACAACGAGCCCTACATCATCGACATCATCGACACCGCCGGACGAGACGAATACATGCCCCTCGCAGAGCGATGGCTCTCCCACGGGGACGCCTTCATCCTTACGTTCAGTATCGCGTCGCGGGAGTCATTCGACCACGTCGAGAAGTACTACGAGCAGGTACGGATGATCAAACGGACGCAGGGGACGTCGTTTGCCGGTCGTACGGCGGGTGATCGGTTGGGGATCGTGTTGGCCGGGTTGAAAGGGGATCTTGCGGGGACGAGAGAGGTGTCGAAGGCTGAAGCGAGGGCCTTAGCGTCGCGATTAGGATGTGAATACATCGAGACGTCCGCAAAGCGGGATATTGGTGTTGAGGATGTCTTTGTTACGGTGGTTCAGAGCCTGAAGGGGCGTCAATTGACGGGACAGCAGGTTGCCATGGAGAGGAAGGGGATTGGGAGGCGGGGGGGCTGGTGTTTGGAGAAGCTGCAGTGTGTTATATCGTGATTTATGTAGGGCTTGGTCATTGTAAAGACGTATACAGGAGGATTAGAGTCGACCAGGTACTCTTTGAGATATATTCAAGCGATATAAACGACTGTCGATATGTTGAGCGGATCCACGCCCCTACAAACTCACTGATTCAAACGAGAAGCTCTAGTTATGACTGAAGATACAGGGTCAAGGGTCCCTATGAAGACTTTGACTGGGAGTACTCACTAGGACATGAGCCGGAAGACATCGGATCAGCTATAAATCGAGTTAGATATGTAAGAGTTTAAGTCTTGTGGAGGCAGTCTAGGAGCATGAATCACCGTGATCACATCTTATGGTGATCAATGGGCCTGGTAGGTATTTACGTAGAATTATGGCAATCAGATTGCATATGGAGGCCGCTGTTGGATGTGGCCAGTTGGTTATTATCGTCATGTATAGCTACAGGCGCGCGGAAGCAGTGCACATTTCTAATAACCAGGCTCAGGTATTTTTGACCGGGTCGCTAAAGGTGGACCTAATTAGGACGCCCATAGAAATAGGTAATTCAATGGCATACAACGATCACTCACACAACAGGTATGGCTATACTATCACTACAGCTCCGGCCACTCGACATATCAAAATTCACTTCTATTCAGCTTAGCCGTTCTAGAGTAAAACCTGACGCGCCTTCCATGCAATCGACCAGTCCAATCAATCCAGCTATAGCGAAAGCACGGATTTGGGGGTATAAAGTCACCATTCCAAACGCCGGGCTTCTAACATGCACCCAAATGATCCTAACTCCATGACAACGACCAGAAAGATCTCTACTATCGGGGTTGTCGCCTATTTCCACCCCGTACGCGGCCCATGGCTTGGCGTAATAAGAGATCTGCCCCTTCGTCCAGCTCCTCTTCGACCTTGTCTTCCAGGTTGACCTGGGCAACCTCGTCTGTCCATTCGTAAGAGTCATCATGGGATCGCGGGGCCTTGCCCCTGCTTCGTTCGTTTGCCCAGATCTCCAGTGCGCGGGATAGCAGAGTGTCGGCAATCCCGGCACCGCCGGCAGCATCACCGCCAACTCCACCACTCCCACTAGCGCCAAGCACGCGAACTGCCTCATGAAGAGCAGTGACGGCCTCCTTCACCATGCCCAACTCAAGCAATACCAGACCACGGGAGGTGTGGAGAGATCCAATCAGACCACGATCCTCATAGCCCCCAACAGCGGACGTGGCAGAACTTGCACCCGATGGCGCACCAACACGCAAGCACTCGTCATATTCAGATAACGACTCTTTGAATAGACCAAGACGGCGAAGAGCGTGTCCTAGGTTTGCCCGTGTGGCTACCCAGGCGCTCGGCTCGCAGTTCAAACTTGCGGCCAAAGCAAGCGCTTGCCGGAAGATCTCCGAGGCGCTTTCTAGGTGGTTCTGATGGTAAAGAACGACACCCAATTCGTTCAGAACTAGGGGATCGCCACCTAGAGGTGCCCCTTCAGCTGAGGGGATGGCAGGTAACGATCCGGATGGTGCCCCAGTTGACATTGCATACGACGCGCAGAGGTATTCATGGGCCAGCGACATGTTGTTCAGCGCTAAATGTTGCATGCCCAAGAAGAGCTGTGGAAGATGGCTTCCTTGGAACAATCGAGCAGCAGTGCTATAAGCAGCGATAGCTTGATCGTGCTCACCCTCAGCAGCAAAAGTATGGGCAAATCCGATCCAAGCTGGTGCGGAATGAGGGTCCAGCAATGAGGCTTTCGAGAAGAATCGTCGGGCTTCCGATACCTTGGAGACGGACAGATAATACACACCAATAGCGAGATAAGTGTAGGACTCCTCCGGGGCATGGTCCGCCAAAGTGTGAGACAACAGGAACAGTGCATTAGTCGCCCCAGTTTCGTAGAGACATGCTAGATGCAAGGGATACACAGCGGGCGCATGTCCCAGGTGGCTTTGAGTCGGAGGCTGCGGGGCAGTTGAGCTCAGCGCCGTCGAAGACTGCGACGCAGACAAGATCGAGGAAGTCAGTTGCAGGGCTTCTGCAAATCGACATTGCGTATAGAGAGCCTCTGCGCGAGACAGTAGAATATCTGGGTTCTCTGCGAGATTGTAATGCGTGGACAAGGTTTCTGTAGCATCGGAGAGGATGGCGGGGGAGGAGTACTTCGACAGCCTGGTGGTATAGAGCATCTTGGTGAAATGAGCTGCTTCCTGAGCAGTAGACGGATCCGGACAGGAAATGGAGTCGAAGTCTAAAGACTCGAGGAATTCAAGCTCTTCCGCAGGCGACATCAGCGAATTCTTCATCAGCTGATCGAATGCTTCAAAACACTGCACATCGATGCGCACCGCATCCTTATAGCAATCGCGCGCGCGATCGAATGCATTCTGTTTGGCGAAACAAAGTCCCCGGAGATAGCACATTGCTGCCTCAAACCGAATGTTACTCGCGTCCTCCCGTTCTCTGGCCTCTCCGCGATCTGCGCGTGATGCCGTTGTTTTCCCATTCCGGAGGGTGACATGCGACTGCCCTGTGAGGTGTTGGAGCTTGCGACGGCTGCTGCTGTTGTTGTTTGTGCGGATGAGATGGGTTGGATTATGGTCTCCCAATACTGACAGAGCTTGTTCAAACTGGTTCTGTTTGATATAGCAATGCGCAGCGAGATACCGACAGGCAGTGCTCCTCGAGATCAGGTCCTTGCGCGAGAGTAAAGCGAGGGCGCGTGTGTAATTGTTGTTCGAAAAGTGGACCTGGGCCAGCCAGAATGCATCGGCATCACTATCTAAAGATTGCTTGAGCGTTAGATACGTGACATGGGAGAAGCGACAAGGTAAAAGCGCAACAACTCACTGGTCAGCGCGAGCACCTTATCCCCGATGTAGATTGCGGAGTCGTGCTGGCCGCGATTCAACGCATCCTGCCGCCAGGTACGCAGAAACTTCTCCATGGCCGATTTCAAGAGGTGCAACGAGTGAATACACGAGTAAATTGCACGGAAGCAGGTCGGTCTGTGAGGTCGCTGGAAGGCATTCGGCGAGGCGAGGGGAATTGCGGAGGAGCGATCAGATTCCGTGCGGGATAAACAAAGCTGGTGGGACCGAGCGACAGATCCAGGAGTCTATTCTGGCAGGAACACCAGGCAGGAAAACACGAAAAAGAAGGCGCTCCAAAGGAAGGAATAATTGAAGACACACTGTCTGCTCAGATTCCAGACCTTCCCAGCAGGTGAACGGACGAACAAGAGAAGCGTCAAAACACCGCAAAACACCGCCAAGAGAAGACCTTACTCATCACCGCCCACGTGACATCGCGATATCGCGACTTTCGCCTCACCTTGCGCCGTTCCAACTTCCACTCGCCAAACAACATCGCATCATCCGTGGAAGTGTCGCAAAACTTCTCAGTACCCCAAGATATTACCACACCACCGTTTTAATATCAATACCAGGTTCCTCCACGGGTTTAAACCGCCAAGATGTCTGAACGAAAAGTCCTTACGTATGGCCTTTTTCCAACCCAAATCTCGCAACAGAAACACATAGCTGACCCTAAAACCCAACAGCAAGTACTACCCTCCGGATTTTGATCCGTCGCAAATTACTCGTACCCCGAAACATCTCCGTCAAACTGGTCCGCGCATCATCACAGTCCGCTTAATGGCTCCGTTCTCTGTACGTACATTCCCCACTCCCACCTTGTCCACAAAGCAGTGAAAAAACCACCGGAATCCCATCGCAAAAGCTCCCCATATGACCCCTGAAACAAACACACATATTCTTTCCCCAGGGACAAGACATGTGCAAGACCATAAAGCTAACCAACAACCCCACCAGATGCGCTGCACCCACTGCGGCGAATACATCTACAAAGGCCGCAAATTCAACGCGCGCAAAGAAACCACTGAAGAAAAATACTTTAACATCCCCATATACCGCTTCTACATCCGCTGCACGCGCTGCTCAGGCGAAATCACCTTCAAGACCGACCCGCAAAACATGGACTACCGGGCCGAAAAGGGCGCCAAACGCAACTTCGAGCCGTGGCGCAACCCAGACGCATCGGCGTACAACGAGACCGAACAAGAGACGCTCGACCGGCTCGAGCAGGAGGAGAATGCGGAGCAGGAGCGCCTGGAGCGTGATAAGATGGAAGAGCTGGAGGAGAAGATGCTGGATTCGAAGCGGGAGATGGCTATTGCGGATGCGCTGGATGAGATTCGGACGCGGAATGCGCGGATCGAGCGGAATGAGGCACTTGGTGACGATACTGTGCTGGGACCGGTGAAGGACCGGGTTGATGAGGCGCGGTTGCAGCAGGAGAGGGAGGATGAAGAGGCTGCGCGGAGGGCCTTCACTACGGAGACGGGAGAGAGGGTGAAGCGGCTGGTGGTTGAGGAAGGGGAGTCTTTGAACGGCAGTGCAACGCCAGAGGCTAAGGCGACGACAGATATGCCGCCACCACCTCCAACATTCGCGCGCGTCAAGAAAGCAAAGAAGCCGCTGGCTAATAGTCTAGGGATCAAGAAGAAGGCAAAGCCGTCCCTAGTTTAAGATGCTGTATCTCTTGTGTTCTTCAGTACTGGAGTTCCGGATATGTATAGATTGGTTCTACGAGACATTACGACAAACAGACGGAAATGAACAAGCAAAAGTCAGTTGACTAGCACATTAATTATGATACAACAGACCATAGGATAATAAAACTCATGAAAGTTTTCCCAGACGCCACGCTTGAAGATATCCCCAATTCGAGCAATGAAAACAAGCAGAAAGAAAAAAAAGTAGGTAGCTTCTCTGAAACACGAGAAGTGAACACAAAAAACAATAATACACAAAATGAATCTCCAAAGACGCTTGCTCACAGATACGCCATCCATAACGCATCGCAAGACGCCAGATGCTGAGGGTTCACAGCCTTCGAGATCAGATCGATAGTCGTCTGGTTGGCGGGCAAGTTGCCCTCCGGAGGACTGGCGAGACTGCCAGCCCGGTTGGCGATGATATCGCTGTTATTGTACACCAATTCGCGCAGCTGAGGCACCGGCAAGGCACCACGGTGATGGGCAGTGGCCCAGAAGATCATCTCGTCGCGCACGAAAATACTGAGTTGCTGCTCGAGCTCGTGGCGAGGCTCCGTCAGGCAGCGTGCGATCGCCATGAGCGCGCACGCGAACAGGCCTTCTGTAGCAATGGGTCCCAGCAATGTCTGAATGTTGGGAGTGAAGCGGAAAGGCACCTGCTCATGGTTGTAGAAGAACGCTTTGGCGGGGTTGATGGTCGGAATGAGCTCCGTACCCCAAATATCACCAGTGGTTCGGGAGATCATAATTTTGTTGGGATATCGGTTACCCATATGCATCACATAAGTCATGAACGCGATCGCGGCGTATTGGTAGGCGAATTGTCGGCGGAAGAGCCAGAAGTCCGAGAAGTTCGGGTACGTTCTCTGGAAGTAGTCCAAAACAACAGTGCTGGGAATCCACTTCTCTTGGATCGCAGTGAGGATCTCAGTCCGAAGCACCATCTGTTGATCAGGAGAACGCTGTGAAAAATTGTTAGGGTGACGGTGAAGATAGATTGTGGCGGGACTACTTACGTTCTGCTTCGTCTCCGCCAAAGTCTTCATCTTCTCCATTGTGAAGATCAAAGGCTCATCCCGATTGAACCCAACTCTTCGACAATAGTCCTCATAGATACCATGCATCGAAATATACGAGGTGTCATCACGGACTAGGCGGATGTGAGGCGCCAAAGGAACCATCAACGGAAGATGGAAGTACAGGTTGCGTCGCCGGCTCTCCTTTCGCTTACCCAGGATACCATTGAAGATGCGGAAGAGCTGTAAAATGCGTTCCTCACGTCTGCAGTGGCGGGCAGCAGGATGCTGCACAGCGAAGGGATGAACACTACCGTCATGCCCACGAATCTTCAGACGGCGGTGGCAAACGCCAATACCCCGGACCAGATCAACATCAGGCAAGAAGCGATCGATGCGGACAAAGTCCTGGTTCTTGTCCTTGTGAAGGAGATACTGGCCTGGAACCTCGACCTCGTCGAATTTAAGGAAGCGGAATTCACTGAGGTGTGGCGAGTAGCTTTCCAGGAACTGAGACTGAGGCCGACGATCAAGCTTCTCTTCAAACTTGTCCCGCCAGCGTCGCAGCTTATGGATGTACTCGTACATCGATGGCCTGCGGCTTATAAAGTCGGCTTCGAACGCCTTGCGAATATGGGAAGGTAGGATAGTATCGGAGAAGCGGGTGATGTTGCCCTCCGTCGCATTTGGCAAGCGGAAGTCATTCTTGTACGCAACAGGCATGCGACCAACATATGACAACCCATCATTCAGAAGAGCGACAATGAGACGGTAAGCATCCTCATCCGGAGGACACTTGAAGTTCTTGTGAATCTGATCCACCATTGTCTCCATTGACAAGGCAAGCAATGGGAAGGCAGTCTTGAGTCCGGACATGATCTCGTCGGAATAATCCCAAGGCTTCTTTGGGGCGTCAGGTTTAGAATCAGCTGCGACATTCTGGTTCTGCTGAGGTGCCCCGTTTTGCGCAGCGGCCTGTGGCGTCCCCTGCTGTTGGCCTTGGGCTTGGTTGGGGGTTTGGCCCTGACTAGGGGTAGCAGGCTTAGGCGGTTGTCCTTGGTTGTTGACCTGCGGGCTTTGAGTCTGGGGAACCCCTTGAGGATGACTTGTCTGGCCTAGCACAGGAGTAGAGCCGTTCGCATTGCCAGCCTGGGCATTCTGAGCAGGAGAGCTGCCAGATGCAGCAGGAGATGGCTTGGGCTGTGGCGAAGCGGTTTGCTGCTGCTGCTGCTGCTGCTGGAGTTTGTTCTTGATCTGCTCCTGCTTCTGATCATGCGTCTTCTTGATGCTAGCCATATCTTCCCTTGTCGTACGGAGCAGAAAGAAAAGAGCTTGAGGATAGAGCTTCGCAATCTTCACCAAAACAGCTTTGCATAGCCGAGCCTCACGGTGAGACAAACTCGTCAGAAGCTGCGGGATAAAGGTAATCCAGTACCAGACAGGCGTATCTCCCTTGAAGTTTTCAAATGCCGCAGCAACCCGCCCTTCATCATTGTCCAAGCTGAGCAGCCAAAGAATGCGGCTCAACAGCTTCCGAGATTTAGAGTTCTTATAAAGACCCGCTGCTTCGAGATAGCAGCTGACAGCGTTACTGGCCAACTCATAATCAGACGAGTCACTCTTGAAACGCTGATCACTATACTGGCCCCATTCGGACCAGGCCTTTGCGAGTCGCAGATCGTAGTACAGGGCCACTCCGAATGCCTCGTTCGCTTCATTGACATGATCTAACTTGGCAAGGAACATTCCCTTGAGAGTATAGAATTCTGCTTTCTGCTGCGCCCCGAAGTAATTTAGATTCGTGTTGTTGATCACGTCAAGGCCGCTGTTCAACTCCTTGGGATTCTGGTAGTGACACTTGGCTTGTTCACGCAGCTTCAAGAAGGCTTCTTGGATCTCAATGTTCGGCAGCGTGTAGATCCGACTCAGCTGGTTAATACACACTTCGGGCATTTGGTGTTTGCGGGCGACATGGGCAAAGCGGTTGATGATCCATGCGGTTTCATGGTATCCACGGTAGGCGTACGAGTTGCTTGCCACGTTGTTGGTCTGGGGGGGCAGCAAATTGAGATATGTCGCATTGATGAGCTGGAATATATGCTGACGCCATGTCACGAGATCCTGCCAGGCATTGATATCATCCCAGAGATTGGGCAGGCGATCACGCCAGGTACCCAGCAACAACTTCAATTCTGCCGACTTGGTATCCAAGTTGCGCTCATTTGTCTGGGACAGGCTAGCACAAATATGACTCGCATCGTGAAGTTCGACCAGGAGTTGGAAGTGCTGCAAAATAGGAATATGAGCATTGGTGATTCTCTTAGGCAGCTGCAGCCATTTCCGGATCGACAGCTGAATTGACTCATCACAGACACCGTTGAACTCTTGAATGTTCTCCTTCTTCATGTGGAACTGGAGAAGAGCCATGAACGCTTGGAAGAAGGTTCGTCTTGGTGTCGGCGCATCGGAGACAGACTTGATGAGGGACTCCAGCTGCTCTCGGCTGGTTTCGCTGGACCAGCTCTCGATGTTCCTCCAGGCGGATTCCAAAAGCAGATCGTTCAGATTCTCATGCTTAGCGAAGTCACTTAGGATCTCCCACTGTTGCAACTTTTGCGCACAAATCAACCAATGGTCCTCCCACAGGTAATATTCACCCTGTGAAAATGGCATAGCCCCCGAGCGAGCCTTAATCTGGGCATTTTCAAATAGCTGCTGCGCCTTGTCCCACATACCCTGCTGTTCATAGGATATGGCAGCATTCGTCTCCACGAATTTGCAACGGCGTCGCCAAGTGCCATAGAAGAAGTCTTCTTCTTGTAGGCCCGCGTACACTTCGACCAGCGCGTCGAGATTGCTCTCGCGAACAGTGGGGGTATCGATGATAGGATTGATCGCAGACTCCTCAAGGTAGGTTGCAGCAGTATACCAGGCATCATAGGTACGACTCAAATACTTCATGACATGCGGTGGAATCTTGAAGCGCGGCTTCGCGCGCACGACACCTTCAAGCAAGGCTTGCACAACATTGGGTCGCTTGTCAAGTTGTCGCTGGTGATACTCACGGGTGAGCAGAGTGACCATTCCTTTCTCCAGGTCGATCCGATCCTCCCTGGACAGGGCAGACCAGAAAATCGGGAACAGAGTCGTCCACACGGAGTAGGAAACACTACTGTCGGTGTGTTGCAATTGGGTGAGCGGCTCCATCAGATCGCGGGCTTTCACATCACCGATTTCTGAAATAAATCTCCTTCGGTCTGAGATGAACGCCTCCAACTGGATATCGACCATGACGTCTGCTTTCCTAGGATCCCGGTCGGCATTTCCGAATAGAAGCGATATAGGATAGAGTGTATAGTCGTCCGAGTGCAATTTAGCAGGAACGCTCATGTCGACACAGCCCAGAACAAGATGCGACGCCTGAGCAAGCCAGAAGGAGTCGGCAAGGGTATCCCAGTTTTGACAAGTAAGCACATAGCTGAGACGAGAGCTGGCTAACCGGGTCAGGCTGCGGTCGAAAATGTTCATGAACCGATTACGCATCTCAACATCCTGTGCCCGGGTACCGATCAAGAAGGCGTGCTCCAATCTAACCGTCAGCTCGGTCCGTGTAATCTTCGAGTCCTCGTATATCCGAATCACAAGGTCCAAGAACTTTTTGAGCATGGTTTGATCTGTGCGAGACTCGAATAACAGCATCTTGTGTAGAACAGCTGTCTTCTCTTTTAAGGTGGGCCAAGACTCGGTAGAATTGAAGATCCAAGTCTCAACCATTCCGAGTACCTTGCTGCAAAGCTTATTGTTTGTAGATCGCTCCACCAGTTGAGCCAACACACTTAAGAACGGGCGTCGCTGTTCGCCGAGATGAGACATACGAACCGATATCAATTCAATTGTCTTGAAAATCAAATCGACGCCGAGTTCATATTCCTGCTGATCAGGTGTGGTCTCCGGGGGTTTTCCACCAGGAGTATAAGGACCGCCACTTTGGCCATTGGTCGCTGGCGTAACATGATCCTTCGCCAGTTTCTGGGAGAATGCTTTCATGACCTGGGGAATATGGGCATCCATCTCAGCTGGCTTGTTCTTTGAAAGCGTCCAGAGGATATTAAGGCTGGAAACGTAATTGTTCGCTGACAGTGTCTCAGTGGCAATCGCCGAGAGATAAGTAACGAACTCCGAAGAGGATGTTTCCATATCCATGGCATCTTCTTCCTCTGGCTGTTCATCAGGTAGAGAGTTCAGCACGCGTCTAACCGGGGGAGGAAGCTTCGGCGATATCTCCATCTCATCCTCGACTCCGTGAAGGGAGTCTTGGATTTCTGGGTTATCTGAACGCAACGGCTTATCAAAAAGCTTTTGAATAAGCGGAGTCCGAGCCGTGATCCAATCATCTGGCTTGGCAGCAAGAAGAATCCGGATTACTTGCAAGGTATTCACCATATTCGTGATATACTTCTCATCAGGTTTATCAGCCTTCTCGCTCGCTAAGATCGGCTCTGTAGCCTTCTGATAAAGCTCAACATCAAGATCACCCCAATACTCTGGGGAAAGAAGGTTTCTCAGCAATTGAACGGCCTTTTTGATCAATTCTCCTGTGAGAACAGTCGGCTGTGGCTTCGAAGAGGAAAGTTCACGAAGTCGAGCAGCGGGTACCAAGAACCTCTCTGGAATAGTGGTGATGAAGGAAATCAAGTATTTAGTCAATGATGCCCTGAGGTCAGTAGGAACTATATAGTCAGACCGTTCCCTTGAGCTAGGTGGCGCAAGAGCAGGTGAGGGAGAGGCAGTGCTTTGCGCTTCATCGAGCTTGCGCTTCTTCGCATTGGGCGATTCGGGGGAACAATTCGACATTGCTGTCACCTGGCCGCTCTTGACTCGTTTCTCCTCCCATTGCCAGATCAGGTTGATGAGGTTCAATGCAAGTTTCTTGCTTTCGTTTGACGAGTTTTGAGGCGAAGCAATCTTGATGAGTGAAGGCACTATGAGAGGCACGAAGTGTTCCCTCGATTCGTAGAAGAGACCCGGCTGACGCACGAGAAACTGGAAGATGCTCATGACTTGCTGCAGGTTGGCCGTCTCTTCTGCCAAAATGCGTCGAGGCCACTTGGCCCAGAGTGGATACCGCGTATCAGAAGTTTGGGAGTTTGTGTTTGCAGTCAATATCCGCGAAGGAAGGACCGGCGCTAGAACATCTAGCGCTTGAGTGACAAGTGCCTTGCCCTCATTCTGATGCGCGCGCAGGAGGGCAACATAAACCTGAACCACGATCTTGAAAGGCGTCTCGTAATGTGCGATGAAATAGCTGATGAGGACATAGGCGCCGTACTTGTTGATGATATCTTCAAGGCGAATGTAGTTCCACGCGAATTTTATAATGTCCTTGCGAGAGTCTTGTACTGTCTGGTGGTGATATTTGATCAAAAGAGCGGATAGCTGCAAGAGTTCCATGCGTGAATGATCAACACCAGCCTGAGTCGACTCCTCACTCAAATCTGACAACTGAGGTTTCCACAGGCGGCTCTGGATGAACTCAGACATACTCTTGTCCATAAGCTTGGGCCCATTGGGGGGGCTGTTCCACGTCGACTGAACGTCCATGGCGAAGATCGGGTTGACCAGGTGACGGAACGCGTAAGTTTTCATCCTTTGTGAACAGGAACGCTGTCCATACAGATCAAGACATCGCATGATGACCGAGCGCCGGTAGTCAATCGATTCATTGGTGATGATGTGCTTGTAGATGAACTTGGGAAAAGCAAGCGTCCGCTTGAGTTCATCGGCAGACAATCCATCCATAACTTCAAAGAGGAAGTCAAGGTCCTGCACCGACTCCGCAAGGTAGATGGAGAAAATTTCCATCAGCTGGTTTTCAGCTTGTTCAACCCTTAACCGCTCATTTGCTGGGAGCACGTCATTATGAAGCTTCTTTTGAAGATCACGGCCGGCGCTCAGCAGCTTGGCTTTCAGATCTGCGTGGGAAACAAGCCAGCGTTTCGTCGATGAGTAAGAGCATATTGAGTGGACAATATAGATTCCATTGATGGCGGCAGTGTTTTTTCCATCCGCAGACTCCTGTCCAAAAGCAGCAGACATGAACCCCTCGGTATCGGCAAGCACTGCAGAACGCAGTGCCTCGCTTTCAGGATCTGCGAGCATCTGACCGAAGAATCGACCAAATCGTTCTTCCTTGATGCGAGCAACGAAAAAGGCAAGACTCTCTTTTGGATAACGGTTTAGGTACTTGACC